>JACCGJ010000013.1:0-84273 GCA_013407085.1 Atriophallophorus winterbourni
ATATCACATCATTCCACTTTATTTTAGAAACGGATACTCTAGACAACTTTCTAACTTCCCCGATCGAGTCCATTTATTTTTTGCCCTTTCACAGAAACAAATTAACAATGATCGCTGAACCATTGGATAAAGGTCTTGCCGAGGATATCGAGAACAAAGTGGTACAAATCGATTGGCCCAAGAAACGGTTGGGTGAATTCTTCCAAAAGAAATATGAATGGGACTTGCTCGCCTCGCGGTAAGTCACCTGTTTTATCACTATTCGGTTTGCGTTGATTAGCTTTCCATCATGTCATTTTGCTGTT
Organism: Atriophallophorus winterbourni; assembly: GCA_013407085.1. NCBI lineage: Eukaryota > Metazoa > Platyhelminthes > Trematoda > Plagiorchiida > Microphallidae > Atriophallophorus > Atriophallophorus winterbourni. The sequence continues at coordinate 306 of JACCGJ010000013.1, forward strand.
ATTCTTCAGGTCTATTTGGGCCTTTGGTCCTGATTCCAACGGGCCAAACGTCTTGGTTGACGACACACTACCATCGGAAGTAGACAAGGCGCTATTGGGCACGGTAAAAGACTATATTGTCCAAGTAAGTATACTAATTTTGCATTATTAGCCGAGCTTATTACCGCTTACTGCTTTATTTTTCTCCATATTACGAACTTTAATGTGTGACGCGTGATCATTCGTAAACCGATGACGTCTTTTACTTCTTAGGTATAGCATCACAAAGGTCTACCGATTATCGGCTTCTTGTGTTTGCATATAACCGATTTTCAATTAAATCCCTCGTTTGCGCGTCTTGATTAGGTCCTGAGACTTTGAGCTTTTACGCTTTCTAATTAACTTTGCACAAATACGGAATGAATCATCGTGCCGGATCATCATAAAAGTTGTGTAAATGTTAATGTGCTCGATTCACCCGTGTATAAACAGTGAATAATACGTTTCGATAGGATTAAAATTTGAAACTTCTCGGTTGTGAACATTACAGACTAGTATCGATGCTTATTTTTTTACAATCAGATGAGCATATGGAATGAATAATTTTTGAAGTGCGCGTCCGTTTCTCACGGAGCTGTTTTGGCGAAGATCAACTCCCTCCAAAAGACGAAATGCATGTTTTCCCTAAATATCTAGACTATTTTCTATAGCTGAGGCGACGTGAATTTGTGCATATTGTCTTTGGTGTACGTCGGGTACTCTGACTTCATATAGTCAGTCAGAACTGCATTGTTGTCATTGATAAAACCAAGTAAAGTTAATCAGATTTAACTATAAGCGTGCCTCGTTTTCGCAGGGCTTCCAATGGGGCACTCGCGAGGGACCACTGTGTGACGAACCGATTCGAAATGTAAAATTCAAAATGTTGGATGCCCTGATATCCGGTGAACCGCATCAACGTGGGTCCGGGCAGATCATTCCTACCGCACGTCGCGTCGCTTATTCGGCCTTTTTGATGGCGACACCTCGATTGATGGAGCCGTATTACTTCGTTGAAGTTCAAGCTCCCGCGGATTGTGTCTCCGCGGTGTACACTGTGCTTGCTCGGCGTCGGTTAGTCCCTGTTTCCTGTTTGTCTCGTCGGGTTTCGTTCTCCACCTTTTGTGGTTTCATTCTGAAGAAATTCAGGAAGGAAAAATGCAGGAAACGTGTGAAATGTTGTCACATCTCTCGTAGCCTGCTGGTTGTTCATGTTAGATGTAATCAGGAGTCTCTTCATCTGCTTTATATGTTAGACTTCATCGTATGAATTATTATTTTACGACTATTTAAAAGGTAAGGAGATCTTGCAAGCTAAATTTAAAGCTACGCTACACGATCACTCTTAATCGAAACCTATCTGAGCTGTGTGGCCTCGTTTATAAACGGAAAATTTTGCGTAATCAGGATGGAATATGCTCAGTATTACCGGTTTTCAACCAACAGCCAGTTACTCTTTTGCCTCTGACCTTTTGATTGAATCGGACGAGAACTGATTAGCAAAGTGGTTTTCTTAGATTGTTCGAAGCTCTGACAGTTTCTCTGCTCACGTACAGTCTATGACTATGCGGCTTATGTGGTTTCACTTCACTTCACCGATTGAATTAGAATATTTGCGAACGAGTTCGTGACCAAAGTAATGTGTTGCTCACATCCCCGTCCCCTACACACCACTACCGGTTTCTGGCTGTTTGTCGTCATCAGGTGGGGACAGTAAGATCAGGTTCAGTGAGCCTTGAAACAGTGGTAAAGTGGTAAACAAAGTTATGCTTGTGTGCGACTGTTATATAGAATTCGTGACCCATTGTCTTTCTCAACGCATTGTCACCGTGATTGTTTGCTCCCTCTGCAGTGGACACGTGACACATGACGCTCCGATTTCTGGTTCACCATTGTACGTGATTCGCGCATTCCTACCGGTGATGGACTCGTTCGGGTTCGAGACAGATTTGCGTACACACTCACAAGGCCAAGCGTTTTGCCTGCTGGTCTTCAATCATTGGCAAATGGTCCCCGGCGATCCGTTAGATCGGTCAATCCAAATTCAACCACTGGTCCCGCAACCTGCCACTCACTTGGCTCGTGAATTTATGATCAAAACGCGAAGACGAAAGGTGAGTGATTCGACTGAATTGTTTGGATATATTAAGTTTTATGCAAACTACCCAGCACTTGTTCTCCGATTTCGTTTTTGTTGTTTACCCGATAATCTAATGACTAAATTTCCGGTCAATATTTATTTAGAACTCAGTCTTTTATTCTATTTTTACCCATTGGATTCTATCTTGTCTCATTGAACCGGAGCAGTCTTCATTCTTCCTATTCCATATTAAGTTGTCATGTATACTCAGCTTCTAGTGCACGTTTCACCATTAAGTGATTTTTATTGGCACTGAAGCCTATAATTTACCATCTCAGCTTAGAAAGTCTAATCAACTCCCGTTAAATTTTGTCATAATATAGATATCACATAGCCATGCTTTTCTATCATAGACTCACGACGGTTAACAATCCTACATATACCACAAACGATGCGAGTCCCACATGCCTCTTATTTGCACACAGCCTTGGAATATCGTAAATGAAACCGAAACAGCTAACTTGTTGTTTTCACTGTCATCAGTCGTATCAAGCTTTTCTTTCCACCCACCCAATCAGTATGTATATATGCAATCACAAGCATGTGTTCAAGCAAAGTACCGCACTGTCAAAGGCTAATATACTGTCAGGTTGCCCATGCCTCGACAGATATAACAAAGGGAAAATGGTTGTGAGACTTCAGTGTGTTTCGGCATGCAGCTCAGTACCGTTGCCACGGATATGAATCGTACACTACTTCTGTGCTCAGCAGCTAACCATACTAAATTGATTTGCCAAAGGCACTGAGCTGCATGCTGATAAGCGCTGGATTCGCACCGCCATTTTCCATTGTATATATCTACCTGGACATCGACAACCTGAAGTTTTTTTAAGCCACATACAGCCTGTGACCGTGTGGTACTTTACCTGGATCAAAGCTTGTAATTTAATACATGCATTTAGCAAATCAATTTCGCACCGTAGCACCTGCACAGTACAGAAGTATGGTATGGTATGAAAGCACAACCCTGATCCAGGCAAAGTGCCGCACAGCCAGAGACTGATAAGATACCGTCAGGTTGCCCAGGCACAGTACAGAAGTACTGCACAATGCACTTGCACGGATGTGCAATCGTGCAGCATTTCGGTGCTATGCGGCTAACATCGTGCTAAATTGATTTGCCAACGGTAGTGAGCTGCATGCTGGAACACGCTGGAGTCTCACTAACAAATCTGTTTTTATTTACCCCCTCATATCTGTCTAGGCATGGGCAACCTGACAGTATCTTAGCCCACGTGCAGTCTCTGACTGTGCGGCACTTTGCCTGGTCCAGGCTTGTGCTTTAATACATACATTAATACAGTCTGAATTTGCTCAATTCCTCGGATTGTCTCCGTTGAAATTTAACTGTATTCGCAGTATATCAGAGCTGCTCAGCAAAATGCCTGTCTTGGTTTTTTGTGAACGCTTAGTTATTTACACGACGCAACGCCTATTGTCTTGTTTCAGTATGCTATGATTCTTTCTGCGCGGTTGGCCGAATGCCACTGTTAATGTTAGAAAGCTTTTGCTTGTAATAGCCATATCAGCATAGCACACATCTTCTGTCGTAACGCGAAAAAAAGACAAAAAATCAAAACTGCATGTGCAAATAGACAAAAAATCCCCCTTTTTTCCTTTTTTCTTTCATTATGTACCCTCTTGATGGTATACTTATTGGCACATCGTCTATAAAGACTTGTGTAATAATAATAATACCCTACTGGCATCTATTCGTCAAGCACTGCACAACTATAGTCCACATGCATCTACCTAATAACGAAACCGAGGTTACAGGAATCAGATTTGCTCTGCCAAATCAATTAAATATTTATTAACTGACCCCGTCACCTAATTACAGTCCTTTATTGGGACGCAGTGACCGTATTTGTCTGCATATCAGACAAATGTCAACTTTTTTGTTAACCAGAGGTCATAGGACACTTACTGGAGGACCATTTTTTATTCTCCGAATCAGGTTTATTGCATGCCGGTCTTCATGCGCGAACACCACGCCCGATGATCTCACCACATTTTTTTTACAGATTACTCAAATGTTCTCGTATTGGATATCGTTTTCTTATTTCCCACAGGGTCTGAATGAGGATGTGAGTATCAACAAATTTTTCGACGATCCTATGCTGTTGGAATTGGCCAACCAGGATGTGTTGCTGAACTACGCATTGTAGCATTTTGAGGATAAAGTGTTCGGTGTGTACAGTCCCAATGCATTTGTTTGAAATACATCTTGCGATTTTTTCGAATTTCGGTATTTAATCTGTTCCCTCAGTTATTGTCGTTCAACAAGTGCAGTCAGCATTTTGACCCATCTTTCATGCTAATCCTTGCTTTCTCATCGTACCCTCATGTACGTTAGTGTTGTTTGGCACGGTTGTCCAATCGTGCAGCATTTCTGTGCTGTGCGGCTAACATCGTGCTAAATTGATTAGCCAACAGTAATGAGCTGCATGCTGAAACACGCTGGAGTCTCCCTGCCATTTTTATTTCCATTTCTATGTCTTTAGTCACATCTGTCTAGGCCTGGGCAACCTGACAGTATCGTAGCCTATGTGCAGTATCTGACTGTGCGGCACTTTGCCTGGATCAGGCTTGTGCTTTCATATCATATCATAGTGTTGTTCAGCAAAAGATCTGTTTCTGATTTAATCCGTGGTCTCATGCTTTCAATACTATTAACAAGAGAGACAGAAACTAACTTTGTCGTCTCTTACATTTGTTTCGGTAACAGGAAACACGATTTAATATGCCTGAAATCGCTAGGATGGTTCGGGCTAAATTTCTTCATACTTATGCTTATTAGCCTGTCGTATGTGTTCATGAATATATTATTCATGTCTCTCGGGACGTTGTTTGCCTCTATGATGATGCATTGTTCTGATGATTGAAAGCTAATTACACCAAATTTAGGTTTTGGAAGAATAGCATGCGAACGTGTCGAGTGACAATCCGCTCGGAAACGGCAGCAGATTGAGAACTAATGCATCCATTGAACGACATACACTTCGTCCGGGTTGGGCGAAGGAGCTCAAGAAGGCGAGGTTGCGAATTGTGCAAGTTGCGCGAAATCGACAGACCAATGAGATAAAAGAGACTGTTATCACAGACAGGTTGAGGATATGTTTGTGTTTACTAGCTTGGCCCATTAGAGGTAGACGCGTGTGTGTAATAAACCAATTGGCGTTTTCATGTATTGTGAGAATTAGGGTGGCCAACATTCGAATATTTGTTCTCAGGTGTGAATCGGATTGAGGCAGCAATCATGGGTAATCGCGAATATTGTTGGATTGAGTGTCCTAGGGGGCAAGTTAACGACGTTATGACCGTATTGGGATCCGACCAGCACTTGACCCACCCTAATTATCATTCCCATTACAATGTTACGACCGTCAAATTCAAGTGTCACTGAATACAAGTCCGCTGTTATCCTTAAGAGTATTCGTATGACTTATTTGCCCTTATCATATCCAACCAACCAAAATTCGACTGAACTTTTTATGCGATTTTAGATATTTATCTGAAAGTTTGCTACGGTGAATCTACTCATATGAGAATTAACTATCTACGACTTGTCATTATTTGTGTGCAGCAATAGTGCATTTTGTGCTCTTCGTTCGTTTATTAATTTCGCATCAGTTTCTGCTGTCCGATATAAGCATCTGTGTTTACAACTGCCAGGAACTACTCTGATTACTACAAAAATTTCAGTCAATTTCATACGAAAATTCTCAAAGGTAGACTGACAAGTCGCGGCTATACTTGGTGATAAAATTTACTTAGACCTTGTCACTTCGCACTAACACTACAAAATACCACATCAACCAACACCGGGAGTAAGTTTTTTCTAATGACACTAATCTTACTGTCTCCACCTGATGACGGCAAACAGCCAAAAACCAATAGTGGTGTGTAAGTACGAGGGATAAGAGCAACAGATTAATTTGAAACAATCTAATGTTCGCGAACCATGTATCGTCTGTGAGAAAGTGGTTAGTGTTGAGGGGTCAAACGTGTCACGCAAAATGTGATAAAACATTGACTGTATAGGCGATATCGATGTTGAAAAATGACAACGTTTCTGGTTCATTCAAACTCGTTACAGAAAACCACAAAGGTCCGGTTTTCAGGGCCTCGGACAAATCGACAGCATTTATAATTAATCGTTACATACCAAAACACTACTGCGCAGTTTTTGTAAAACAAAATACTGTTGACCCCAGTTTACTGTTATTCTTTAGTATTTCCTTCCTCTCTCCATGTCACATGTAAAATTACTATTGCTACTCCTTTGAAGCACATTAAATTACGATTTGTTTACCTTTTATACATATATTCTATAGAATTGGTTTCAAAGGTTGTCACAGCCGGGGTTGGTAGTAGGAATGAGCCACCTACTATCTATAAAATGCTCCCACGTGGCGTGCGTCTCAAATAGCCTCTGACAACCAAGTCCAACTCCTGGCCTGCACGAGTGGCTTTCACAATCCCGGCGGAACTGCTCTTACTGACAGGAGAAGGGGCGAAGGCGGGTGACTGGCGCCTTAAAACCAGTTTGCTCCGGGCAGATGGAGCTCGTCAGCTACTGGCAATCCATCTAGGGGAAGGAAAATCCTGACTCCAAACCCCCACTGCCTTGTGGGTCACCCGATTGCGGGAAAGGCTTCGGGAGAAAACCCCGAGGAAAAATCCGGAGAGAAGTCCCGTAGGTAGATAATTGGCGCACAGCGCGTTTATCTGTCAACTCCCTGCTGCTTGTAGTTTGCACTTGGCTGTGCAAAGGCTAGAGAGGTGTACGCGAACAAACACCAAGTGGTGCTGGGGACATCACTTGTACACTATCCCCAAGAAACTTCATGACGATGTCTCAACGTATATCTCAGCTCTCGGCTACGGCGTTCCCGAGACGCGACGCGCCCTTGGCTCTCCCAGCGGCTAGGGTGAAAAGTAAGCTAGCTGGGGCCATAAATATCCGTAAGGAATTTTATCTGGGATGCTGGAACGTACGGACACTGCTAGATGTTGGTAGTCAAGCAATCACGATGCGCTCTTTATTGGACTACCAAGTAGATGTTGCTTGTCTGTCTGAGGTCCGCCTTCCCGGACAGGGATCCAAATCGATCAATGTCCCCGGAGTCGATCGTACTTATTGGCTTTTTTATAGTGGGTCCGAGGATGGATCTGGTCAGGATGGAGTAGCGATAGCGCTCAGCGACCATGCTAAACAAGCACTCATGTCATGGATGCCTGTATCCCCGAGAATCGCGGTGGTCCGGCTGAGGGGTCACCCTTTGAATATAACAGTCGTTTCGGTGTATGCCCCAACCCTATCAGCCGACCAAACTACAAAAGACAACTTTTATAACCAACTTCAATTCATAGTCGATGGAGTAGCTGAAAACGACGTACTGGTTGTGGCTGGTGACTGGAACGCTCGTACAGGATCAGCAGATTCCGCAACAAACCGAATCCTGGGAAAATTTGGTCTAGGAAAGCGCTGCGCGAATGGCGATCGACTGATCGCGTTTGCGGCCTACAATCACCTATGCGTCTGTAACACTAAATTCCAGCACCCTAAAAAACACTTGGTCACATGGTAATCGAATGATGGTAAAACGGCGGACCAGATCGATTATGTTCTAATTCGCGCACGTTGGATGTCTTCGGTGCTCGACTGTTGGTCCTATCGTGGAGCCGGAACAGGGAACGCAGCAGACACCGATCACACACTTGTTCGCGCAAAGCTCCGACTTCGCCTGCTAAACCGCCAGAGGAAAACTCTTAGGAAGCGCTTAAACTTGGAAGCCTTAGGAAACCCGGCCCAACGTAAGGAGCTCATTGACGACATGGCTGAGCGGTTGGATGGGAGTGATGCATCAGTCGAACAACAGTGGTCCAGACTGAAGACAGCTACTCAGACTGCATCACTGAAAATCCTAGGCACCGCTTCTCGTCGCAGACGATATTGGATTTTTCAGAACACCATCGAGCTCTCTGCCCGAGCAAGAGACGCCTGAATGCATGGTGCATCGGAGTTTCGCCTCCTTAGGAGAGCTGCTACACGATCAGCCCGCAAGGATCGTCAGCTATATTGGTCGGAAACCGCATCCGAAATGGAAGCCGCAGCAAGTATAGGAGACTTTGGACGACTGTTTCGCCTGATTCGCAGAGCATCTGGAAGCTGTGGTTTTTGTACGAATCTTCGAAATTCATCAGGACAGATGATATTTGACCTTCATCAAAAGATAGATAGGTGGGTTGAGCACTTTAGTTAGCTACTGAACCGCCCGTCATCTATCAATGCAGTATTCACTTCCCCGATAAATAGCTGTGAATACCCGGTCAACTGTGAAGCACCATCAGAATACGAGATATCAAGTGTTTTACGATGAATGCAGAATGGTAAATCGCCAGGTGAGGACAGAATTTCCGCTGAACTTATTGAAGCCTGTGCCGACGTATTATTATCTCCGCTACATTGGCTGTTTTGTTCGATCTGGGAGACGGAAGTTTTCCCATCTGACTGGGGGATGTCTATCATTCTGCCACTGCCGAAACGTGGAGATAAATCTGTGAGCTCCAATTACCGCGGAATAAGTCTAATCGACACCGCTGCTAAAGTGTTTGCAACGCTCCTGCTTAATCGGTTCTCCGCCGAAAGAAATCTGCGCACGAGAGTTAACCAAGGTGGATTTCGCCCTGGGATGGGTTGCGTAGATCAAATATTTACTTTACGCAGGATCCTCGAGCACCGTGCACGGTATCAACAGCAAACGATAGCTCGATTTATTGACTTCCGCGCCGCCTTCGACTCCGTAGACCGTGGTTGTTTATGGGACATCATGCTATCGGATGGGGTTCCATTAAAGCTCGTCAATCTAATCAGAGCCTATTACAGCTCCACAAGGGCACGGGTTCGTGTCTACGGTTAAGAATCGCGTGAATTTAACTTGCACACAGGAGTCAGGCAAGGTTGCCCGCTATCGCCGGTTATGTTTAACTATGTCGTAGACTGGATAATGAACCAGGCGTTAACAGACTATCAAGGGGTGAAAATTTCAACGGATCTGTGGATTTCCGACCTCGACTACGCTGACGATATAGTCGTTCTGGGCGACAATACCGAAATGCTGCAAAGCGTTTTAGACCGCATTAGTGCCACTGCCGCGAAAGTCGGTCTTGAGATAAACGCGGCTAAAACCAAGGCATTTTTATACCGACACACCGGCATCCAGCCACTTCGCGTCCAGGGTTGTCCGATCGAATACGTTCCAGTCTTTAAATACCTCGGCTCAACTATATTGCCCAATGGTCAGGCGAAAGATGAAGTGAAGTTAAGGGTCGATCGTGCTCGTAATGCGTTTTTGCAGTTGAAGGGCACCCTTTGGCGCAAGCCCGGGATCAGCCTAAAAACTAAGACGCGTGATTATCAAGCTGCGATCCGCCCTGTACTGCTTTACGGATGCGAGACATGGCCTTTAAGGTCAAAGGATGTACGCACATTAGAAGTGTTCGACCATTGGTGCCTCAGGGTAATCTTGGGCATCCGATATACTGACTGAGTATCTAACGCAGCCGTACGAGAGCGCTGCAGCGGACTATCTCCACTTTTCGCTCACATATAACGGCGAAGGCTGCAATGGTTTGGCCACGTCCTCCGAAAGACAGACGCAGCACTTCCAAAACTCGTCCTCGACCCCAAACCCGTTCGCACATGGCTGTCAACTGTGAAAGAGGATGAAGACACCCTGAGTCTACGTACCGTCTACGGAGTTCGCAGGTGGGAACAAGACTGGATCAAGATCTGCAACGATCTCGCCGCCGATCGACGTGCGTGAGCTGGTGCGATCCGAGACATCAATGAAGCCGGTTAATCCACCAATAGAGAAAGCCGCACAAAAGTAAAGTAAGTGAGTATTCTATGGAATTGTACTGCTACTTGCATTTTTCACCATAAATCTCAAATACGAAATTATTAGCGATTGAACAAAACGGATACGCTAGTGCAAATCAGTAAGTTAGATTGGTTTTTCAAACGAATTAAACTTAGATATGTAGTGGTCGCGCATCCTTGATAACATATTAGACTTGCAGTTGCGGTCCCACTACTGTCTAAATCTCAAAACTCTAGTCCACCATGATTCCATAAGAAAATGCAGAGAATTGTGCACCAAAGAAATATCTATGGACGAATTATCGTATTACACAACCATCCAACGCTTTTTATGAATTCACGAACTTTAGAAATTTACGCAGAGAAATGGAAGGAAGAGAGGGCAATATGAAAGATGGTTAGTGATGGAATTCATTGTGGCTCTCTGATAGCTTTTATCGTACTTTCGTCGCAGATCAAAATGTCCTTACCGATTCAAAATCTGTTCCTCTGAAACTCGGTTACTCTCTCGCTCTATTTACGCAGATTTTGGACAAGGCATAATCCCCTGCTGTACATATGCATCTGTTCATTTCACTGAGCATGATGAAATTTCGCTAGACTCGGTGTCGAGCGGATATATTCACTATCCTGTTTGATCCTGTGATAACTGTGAAAGCCTTGGCATGTATTGATATTAAAAAGGAAACGTGTTCCAAAGACGTGCACATGATTTGCTGAGGACGATTACTAATCTACTGATTAAACCTTCGAGCATACTTTTTGCTAAATCGTTAGAAAAAAATAAAACTTCCAATGGAATGAAAATGTGGTGTCACCAAGCTTCTTTTCAAAACGGGGACTTAATTATGCCAGTAAATTATATGCCCATCGCCTTTGTATCCGTGATCAGAAAGGTCCTATGAGAAACATGCTTATGACCAATCTGAGTCCTTCCGACGCTCATCAGGCCTCGCACAAGAGCAGCATTTGTTATGTTTGACGAAACTCGTCGCGCCGCAGTAACTTTGAGCAGACGCAGCAGATGCTGGAATCCCAATGGATGTTATATTCGTTGAATTTATCAAAGCATTTAATCGTATTCCACATTAACGTTTAATATCCCATTTTTGCGCAGTTGGAATCACTGGATATACGATAAATTACATCAAGAATTTTTTTAGCGAGAGATTTAACTGAGCGTATGTAAATGTGATGTGGAACAAAAGCTACCTGGACCACATTTGGCGTTCTACAAGATTCAGTACTCGGACCACTCTTGTTAAATGTGTTTGTCAACAATCGGCATGCTGAATTGAATGGAAACTGTTCGATTCATGCTGACAACTTAATAATATGTGACGCGGTCTGTAAAAGTAAAACAAAAGACCTCCTCCAGATGAATTGGAGCATATTGTCGAGGTGATTTTGTATTGTGTATTGCGGGGCCTTACCATGCTTGAATGCAGTTTGCGTCGGAAATTGACTTAAGAGCTTGACTCTAGAATCACGAAAAATCAAGAATTTTGATTTTATGGTAAAAACCTTCAATCACTTTACATGTACCATTGGATGAGAGCTATAAAAATAAAGAAGATGCAATCAAAATTATATTCAGGTGTTCGGTTTGTGTGGGTTCAGATGGGGTCAATATTCAGCGCCGACAGTGGAGTGCTCTTTGATGTAAGCATCCAATTTCGATTTGCAATTACGGAACATAGGAGGGTTCATAATATCCTGTGATTGTGAATTCCGCAGAAAGCAAATACGCACCAAGAAGAAATGACGTCTACAATCGAGTCTCCATTGCGGTTTTAACGAGACAACTTGAATGACTCCGTGTTTTCTTAGGAGAGATGACGTTTATCAAATAGCGGAGAATGTGATTTTCCATTCGCAGTAATTTGTTTGCTAGGATAATATCGCTCCTTATTCTCCTTTGTGTAAAAGCGCTCAATCCCAGCATGGCCATCCGCTCTTAGTATGCTGCATACCATCAACTAGCTCCGTCGCTTAATGGTAAATTTCGCCAAGCAATTCAAATTCAGTCACGGGGCCCAAACTCGGATAATTATTTTCTATCGATGAATGGATGAAAGTATTTAGAACGCGAGGGAGCGATTTGAGAGAACCGCCCAAATCTTGTTTATTTGATTCACTGAAATCAAGATGGACCTCGTTTAGTTCACAGAGTGTTTCTTTGACTCTCCAAAATTTCGAGTTTACGGATGACTTTCGTCTCGTCACTTAGTCTCAAAGCACTGCAGGCATAATTGAACACGAGCACAACATGGTCACTCTGCTCCAATCGAGCGTCGTAAGAGATTGATTCTATAGCCAATACGTTCGAAGTCAAAACATGGTCCAGAATAGAGGGTCGGTCTGTTGCTCTCATTCGTTTATGGTTGAATAAGTGGTCGTGCAAGGGTTCTGGATAAAATACTTCGCGGAGGTTGCGCTTCAGTGAGTTGGTTGGATGCTGGCCTTTTGAGTATAGAGGTTGAAGTCCCCGATGATTGGCATTTGAGCGTGTTTCCGAGAGTTGAGTCCCGCAAGTCGTCAACTAGCATATCTTTATGTTCTGCAATCGATGTTTGTGAGCGGTATATGACCCTGATTTTACAGCTGTAACCAGATTCCAGGTCATGTGAATACCAATGCTTGTCAGTGTGTGAAAGTTCAGTAGCTGAGATTATGATTACCTTTGTGAAGATACAAAGAATCACCACCTTCAACGCCACAATGGTCACTGCGAATATGTGTCTTGTTGGGGATAAAAAGTTCAAGTCGGTATTACTCGCTTGATACCAAGTTTCTATCACAGCAATGAGATCAGGAGAATTGTCTACACAGATAATAATCAGTTTCGCTAACTTGTTGACTAAATATTTAGCATTTGTATAAATAAATTTGATCGATACAGCTTTGTGTAGCGATGAATCATGCGGTACGTGATAATGCGTTAAACGTTGTGATGTCAGATCCCGCCGAATTATCCGTACCTGAGTTTATTAAATATGTGTGCATTTTATTGTTTGCCGAGCTCTTGAATCGACAATTAGGACTCTGTGTGAATTGCTTGGTCCGACTTGATTTGAACCAGACGTACGACGTTTTTCATGTATTCATTTTTTCCCATATTGATGGAAACGCTGCTGTTTGATTTGTGACATTGGTTCTGGGTGGGCTGAATCTAACATTCTTGGGTGATGTTCGTTTTTTTGTTTTTCATTTCGGTCTCATTATTACGAAATTTGCGCAGGTTAAAAACGTAATCTTCAGGGGATTCGGTCAACTACTTTTATATTTTTGAGAAAAAGAATCTCATAAATTGTCCAAACTAACAAAATTAGAAATATCACGTGAACACGCAAAGTGCCCCACTGCTTGACGTCGTGCTCTACTGTTTCCTGAATCGATGCACGAGATGAATTTCCTTTTACACCAAGTAGAAATTTACTTCCTTCAACCGTTTTTACCATGGCGTTCAAGCTACCCTCACTTTCATAATATGGTACATCGTGATATATGCAGCAGTTAGAGTCGTGATCTTTTTTGAATAGGTACGCATTCAGGAGTACGCTCTCGGTCTCACTCTATCATCTTAATGTGAAATTTAGCAATCGATGTTGAGTAATGTGAGCTGAAGTTTAGTGGTGAGTTAAACGAGGCATTTAGTTTGGGATTACATGTTTAATTTGCATCAGGTTGCAAAGTCGATACAATTTCTCAATGTCGTGTTTGTGTGTGCTATCAAATTGGCTTTCTTAAAACTCGTTCTATTGGGTATCGGAGAGTCAAACGTTTCAGAATGTTAACTATTTTGGATTTACTCTAAGAGTCATGTACAGTAAATTTGGAGTGTGCAGATGAGGTCGACCGTAGCAGCACATCTCTGTAAAAATTTTCAACAGCCATGGTTATTTTAGCTGATTAAAATCGGGATTAACCGTGTTTTTATCTATGTCACAGCAAATGACTTAGTCTCATAATCCTTCATTGGTGGTTCAAAAATTGTTGTATTGCTAAGATGGTTTACATCAGTTCACTTTAGTCCAGTTTAGTTACATGAGCCTGTATGTGGCAAATGAACCAACTAAGCGTACAGAATTTCTTTCGGTTGAAAGCTGGAGAGAAGCAACCACTGTTAAAAAGTATTTTCTTATTTTCAGTTGGATAATTTCGGCGATCGCAGAGCTAGGAGATTGTGTGGGTTGTATTTAGAACTCACCCCGTTATGAATGATCCTGGTTAAAATGAAAAGCAGTTTCTCTCCACCAGTATGGTAAGAGGTCAGCTGAAAAAAAGTTGTGTATTTCAATAATCCGAACTCTAGCATTTACTTCATTTACCAGATAACGGTGAAAATGATAAAATACATTATCGTGTTAAGAACTTAGGGGATAGTATTTAAAAATAGCTTAACCTAGATCCGTTTCAAACCACGCATATAACTTGCGACTGAACCTTAGGTTATTTGATCTTCTAAAAGCTGATTTCAGAAATTCACCCCCATGAGGATGAAAATGTGGTCAACATGGTCAACATGGTCGACATCGATCTTTGGCAAGTCTGAGTGAACGACCGCGGAGGCCCAGCTCGAGACTAAAGGGAAAAAACTCATTTATTATAACGCCGCTTAACCCCTTCAGCATCGTATAGGTTTCAATTAGATCGCTTCTCAAACGACGGTGCGTAAGTGAGGAAATATCTAAGGACTTCACCCATGCAGTGTAAGGTTTCCCCCGTTGAACCTCTATTATGCGAGTTGCGAGAGTCTGTAAGCTTTCGAGTCAAAAGATATCCTTCTTGTAGTAGGGGAACCAGGCCTGGAAACAATATTCTAAATGCGGCCGAAATAGTACCTTGTTAAGTTGAAAGGAATACATAGGATCTTCTGCTGGATAGCACAGATCTCAGCTGCGAGTATACTGAGCTGTAGCGAAGCATCAATCCTTCTATTTGAATTCAGTCCTAACCAGTAATCCCAAATAATTGACATACACTGTGGCGTTAACATAATAGGATTTCCCGACACCTGACTAAAATCTTATCAACCAGTGTTGACAAGAGTTGGCAATTGAATAGAAAATGAAGCATGGGCACTTTAATGCAGACGACAAGTCATCAATATAAATCAGAAATTGAAGAGGACAGACTATCGCCTTTTGGGGTACACCACAGATCACGTCAGTTTGATTCGACAGCGTAAATCCTACCATAACTCTGAATGTCCTACCAGTAAGAAAGGCCTTTATTCAAGCAAGTATGCCTTTTACTGCTAGTTTAATCTCTAGAAGGCGGTGATTTGAGAATTGAAAGCATTGCTGAAATCCAGGTGGAGGGTTTCGACAGGCTCCCCTTCATCCATCATTTTAGTTGCAGTATTGAGAAAACTAAGAATCTTAGTCAGGCATGAACTACCCCTTAGATATCCATGTTCAGTTATACTCAGTAAAGAATGGCGACAATGATGCTGACAGATTTTGTCACGCAGTAGTTTCTCCAATACTTTCAAGACGATGCTAGTTAGGTTGACAGGCATATAGAAATCAAGAGTTGACCTGCAACCGCCCTTGTGTTTTGTTGCTATTATGGCTTCTTTCCACTCACTAGGAACCAAGCACAGTTTCATGCATAAACTAAAGTGCTTGCATAAGGTTTCTGTAAGCACTTTGGCGAGATTCTTCAGCATAATTAAGTGGATACCATCTGGTCTCTCAGCTTTGATAACGCGTAAACTTATAAGTGCTTCATACACCTCAGCTTCATTGAAGGAAAACTCATCCAGTGCATGAGCACCAGGAAGTAGATAAAACGACCTAGACGGAGTATTTGAAGATTTATCACGTCTCTGAACGCCATTAAATAACGTGGAGAAGACAGTCACTCAGACAGATCGGTATTAGCAACTTTCCGTCCTCCGTATTGAAATCATTCATGCTTTCGCTGGTTCCGCCTTTTGATTATGGGGAGCTATAAAGTCTTTTTGGGTTGGATTAACCTCACCGGCTAAGAATAAATCAAACTCATGTTTCAGCAAACGCTGTATTTTAACACTAGCGTTCCGATCTGTTTTGTAGCGGATCCATGAACCAGAAGTGCGAGATAGTTTATATTGCCGAAATAAACGATGCCGTTTGCGGGTAGACGGACGAACTCGAGAAGTCCATCAGAGCTGCCTTTGATGCTTTTAGATACTTACAAATTCCATCCCAGTTTCCACTTACATTGTAATCGTTAGAAATCTGAATGAAAGATTTTGAAGTCAGTAAGAGTAAACCACAGTCTACAAGCCTAAAATTGAATATAGGGCGAGCAATATGTTTGTGAACTCGCAGTACCGCTTTGAAACTTATCATTACATGACCGCTTTTGCCTAGCGGTGGTAGGCATTTTGAATGTGTAACGACTTCATCCCGGTCGATAGTAGATGGAGTGCATCCATTAGGAAACCTCGTAGAATCACTCACATGCTGATGTCACGCATTATTGCTCAGTCATTCGGAAAAACGTTTCATACAGGGACGGCCTAATCTATGTCTGGAATGTTAAAATCACCTAAGATGAGTACGCTGGAAGCTGATTAAGACAACATGCCGAGCGCCTCAATCAGCTGAGTAATCTCCTGCTTGGCTGTACTTGGTGTGACGTAGGAACGAGAAATTGCGAGGGCTAACTCTTAGCAAGTCATGATAGTCGTTACAACTTGGACATTTTAATTGGCTAGAATTATACCCGTTCCCGTATTGTGCAAACCATACTCCAGGAGGATGATAAAAGCCCAATGCTCTCCTCTCGCTAGATCTTTCGCTATTACCCTGGGGTGTAACTCTCAGCCACACGAATACAGAATTTCAGCCCACTTTTCCGTAATGCTGCACATTGAGCATATGTAAAACTAGGGGACGCTGATTAGCCTGCTTATGAAACTAATCGTGCTTGGCCCTCAGGCGAAGCACCCGAGGAGCTGCACGTTTTGTGGCATGCAACTAAAGCAGGAGATCACGTTCTAAGACCTTATAGTATGAATGTAATTGACCGTGGTCTGAGGTGAGGCCGCATCCATCGAAAGAAGAACAAACTACTGGAGACACCTACTCAGCACTAATCTTCATGGGCTACGCCCGTCAATTCGTCCGGTTTAGGGACAGAATGATCGTGGCAATGTGCTTTTTCATTATATCGTCCTATTGGATTATCTCTTCGATTTACATCGGGGGCTTATGGGTGCACTATTAATGAAGCTGTTTTTCTTATTTGGAATCGGGAAGAGTTCATGCCTAATTCACAGGGGGGGTGTACGAGCATAATCTGAAGTTGTCGAAAGTGTGTTGCGACAGATTATTTCAGCCTAAACCGTAAGAATTCGATTCCTCCTTGATAGTTTGAATTCTACCAGGATTGGTTTAGGGCGGTTACCCATCTTCCATTCAGCTACAAGTTGAACTCGCACCGTGGGAGTAGAAGGCTTCAGACCTACCATCGATATAAGATCAATCTGCGATCAAAATCTCTTTGACACTTTGATTCCCCGATCAAATTCTTTCCTCAGTTAAAAAATGGTACATTTTGGAATCTAGTTTTTGAAACGGACGAAGTGCCGTGCAGTTCCTCATTTTGTTGAGCAAAAATATAATTAATGGATAACTTGATCCAGTGCAAGTGAGCTAGAAACATTTCTATGTTGCTTTATTTGAGTAGTGGTTTTACTGGTTTTAATATGAATTTTTGTAGTTCCAGTTACATTGACCACCTTTGTTTAGGAAAGTTGATTTGGAGAACGAGATAACTGGCTATTTTAGTCTACATTCTCCGTGGATGCAATTGTTACAACGTTCATGTTTGCAAGCTTTATTGAAGATCTATCTAAAGTGACCACCTTATAAGATGTATTTGCTAAGGAGGGCGTTGGTACTAGCCTGATTTGTTTACTACCGCCTTTCACCCGTTGTCCCGGAAATTGTATTTTACTTCACAACAGATGCATGAGTTTGAGCAGGTACAATATCTGACGAGCTGGGTGACATCACACTATTCCTTGGTTTTTGAAAAGCAGCCTACGTGGCAGCTTTGTGGCAACCGCTAAAATAACACTGCAACCAGCGGTATTTTGCATAAATCCAGTAGTGAGATTTATGTATACCTGAGCAGATAGGTGAACATAACGCTTGCAAAATGCGCACTTAATTCCCTTAGCCAACCTTGGATTAATGTGCAGTTGAGGCTGGAATTTTTTGTACTAATATCTGTCAGTGAAATATACGAGAAACGATATATCAACCGAAATATACGGGCTGAATATATCACTAGCGTAGTTAATATGCAGAAAATGTTCGAAATATAATGGAGGTATTTATTTCCAATAATACAGTAAAATATTTGTTCTATTTCACAACAAATTCATGGAATACCGAAAATTAGTAATAATATTATATCGGAGCGTGGAGAATACAACCAAGTTGAACGTAACGAATGGATCATTTGCATACTCACATGATTTACCTATATTTCCTCCACACGTCAAAAGCTCAACTCAAAACTGGCCATTCTATTTTGCATTTTTGATTCAAAGATTCGGCATCGTGCAACGATTTTTCTTTGTGACGAATACATTTATAGCAGGCTCCTGGAACATTTTCGCTATTTATTACTGCTATTGAAACAGGGGCTACAGTACGGTCACATTTACAATAGATCTTACCCACACTCAAAAAATACGTTGTGACTTTTCGGGCCTCTGGGACTTACCGGTTGTTCACACACTTTGCAAGTGACCTCGGTAAAATTCTACGTATCGAGATGTGTACTATATTAATAGAAAAACTACAGAAATCTGAGAACTTTATTGATACGCTAGCCAAATTTTTATCATAATGAGGAAAAGGCGGATGCATTTAGTCATTTATTGTTCAATACATTTTTCTAATTTAATATTTTAATAACTTTGTTTATATAATGCGACTAACAAATAATTAAGGACTAATAGCCCCGCCAAATTATAATTTCTTTAAGTTGGAATTGGAAATATCAAGTGGGTCAGCCGATTCAGATGAGTAAGCATTGATCGCATCTTAATGTTCAAGCTACTGCTGTGGAACTTCTGATTCAACTACAGGATGAGTGTAGTAAACAGAACAAACCCGCCACTGGACGTACGGTGGGCACTGTTACTTCAGTTTTGACATCCGGACTTTTATACCGCTGCTATAAGTTACTGTTTCTGTTCAAGTCCAACGATGCGGATGTGAGTTTATGGTAGCAACTTATCTTATATTTAATTCTTTAATTCCATTTTATTATGATCTTAGGCTGTAGTTAATGCTCTTTTTATAGTTCCTCGTATATTTCATTTTGCTACTATTTTTCTTTATGTTCATACCTTACACGATGATAACTACTTACTCAACAGTTCATGAATACTGTGTGCTTATCAAAATCATCTTTATAATAAGTTATACTATTTGAAATATGAAAAGCTGTTAAATTTAGTGGAGCATAATAAGTAATTAATGAAAAACTGTATCTCAATTCTTTGTAATAAATTTGTTGAATACGGAGCAATTTTTTCAACGGGTTTTATTTGGTTGTGTTTTAAGTCAATTAACTGATACTCATACTGAACTGTTATTACCAGGAATTAAATATAATTTGTTTCTTACGTGCAACTCGATATATTTAATAGTATACAATTGATTTTCAAAAGTTTTGAGATTTTGTGTGTATTCTTTGGTTACTGTTTCTTATTCTTGATTGGTAGTATAAGCCGGTAATGATGTATATACAAACCACCCGCAATCGGTGGTGACACCAAGACAAACGACCAAGGATATTTCTGATCCATGAAATCTATGCCTAAATATTTAATAGGGCAAGAATTCTAACATTAAATTGAACTAGTTTTAGATTTGTAATGACTAACTATGAAAAATGAAAAAAATAAAATAATTCAACTGTCAAAGCTATCGGTAAGATTCTACAGTCTCACTTTCTCCAATAGTCTTGTGTTTGTTTTCATAGCTGAATTAAACAAAAATTGGTCACCGTTAAATTATGGATGAATATACATAATCTTTGATGTGGAGGTGACGATGTCATGAAGAGGTTGATCATAGTTAACAAGATATCAAGTATGAATTACAGATAGCTCATTGTGTGCTTTGTCTTGAGTATGATATTTAAGTGTTTGATAGAAAATAAAATCGCGAAAGCAAACTCCTAAGTGCTTTCCATAAACCAACGTACGAGGATCAATCACATCGACGTATTTTTCTCCGTATGCCGTATGGTGTACTGCTGTATTATCTCAAAATTTCAAATAAACGAAACACGATATAAAATTTCTAATATATATTAAATCTTTTATTTTGTTTATCAAGCCACTATAACATGCTGTGATAATCGCTTCAAATAAATTAAGGTTCTTTGCCGGGAACCAAAGTTCCTCTAATCTTCTAGACAAACAAAACTCTTTTCATGTGGCGGATATCGTTACGTAATGAATTTTGAAAAATAAGATATATTTGTTAAATAATACAGTTTCTGTTAATTAAAAAAGTTACATAAATAGTAGATAGAGAGAAACGACAATGTGTACTTCTCAGCTGAGGATTTCCAAGTTTAATTCTATGAAATTTAAGAGTAAAACTTTCAGTTAAGTGTGTCTTGTGTTTATTTTTGACTTAACTTTAGCAGATATGTAAAGCATTCCCGAACCTATTTTACTGAAAACATATTTAACAGACCAGAACTTCAATGATAATTTATGTAGACCTTATTCAAACTGGTTAGATATAAAGATTAAGATGCAGTATGCCGACAATCTGGAAATCAGTCAACAAATAATTTAAAATAGTGATCATCGCAGTAAAGTGGCAGAGTGGAATTCTATGAAAATCAATACCGTCAGATTTCAATGATTACGGTTGTATCATCCAGACATGCATTAAAAATGACAGTTCAGGTAATTTGTATGCATAAGAGCTCAACCCGGATAGCGATCATGGTCAATTTGATAATCGGAACTATTCTATCCAATCTTACATCGAACAATAACAATATATTAATTTTGAATTAATGCTATCACAGGTAATCCAATCGTTTATTGGGAAATGTGTTGAATAATGGAACGAACTACACATGGGTTACTGTATCGGTATACTTCCATAAGATTCTTAACTACATTTTAAAATTACCCTCAGTAGTAATCATATTTGTGTTGCACAGCGTTATTCAATAATCCAACGATTTATCTAACTCAGATAAATTTATTGACTAATGAGTTTAATGGGTACTATCAAGCATCGCAATTAAATGATGTGTAGAAACGTGAAGTTTATTTAAGTGAACGAAACCTGACAGTTTTGTAAAAAGTTTGTTTTTGATTGATTGTAAGGACAATTATTAATTGATGACCTGGTTTTGCACGATATTTACGAGCTTTATCAGATTTGACGCCGATCTCTTCAAAATTCACAAATTCGGATTAATAAAGGTTTAGAAACTTGAATAAAGTTTTTACTTACCCAGAAAGGATTGGATGTTCTCATGAAAGAAGAATCGGTCCGTCCTGCTATGAGCACGCTTCATCCTATATCAGAAAATATGCTTGTTCAAAGGATACACCGAATGGGTATTGGCAAAAGCTACGAATGTTTGATCACCGAACTTCCTGGAGCAGATCCCGAATCTACTTTTAAGCGGTCTGGTATCATCCTACGTCAACACTTGGTCGATGGGGAAATAGATAGTTTATTTGTTGCTGGAGTTGAAAAACAAAGTCCCGCTAGTCGGTAAGCTTTAATATGGCTCATTAGCGGAAAAACATACCTTTTAAATCGAGTGATTTTAATTTGTCAGAATTTATAATTTGCATGGATCTCTCAACATTTGCGTAATAGATATGCTTCGTCCGATAAATTCAACAAATTTATTGAGCACTAGAAGATCAAACCTGTCTGGTAGATCAAACTAAGATAGCTGAACTAGTTGTTATTATTATCATAATATTTATTATTCATGATACAAATCAGTGGCCTGAAGTGATTTTACTGAAACACTGAGAATAAGATTCTCACTTTTTATTGGCATTTCCATCTAATAAATATTTGATTTGCGATGATTAATTTGCTCTGTTCTCCTAGTTTAAATGTGAATTTTATATACGTAAAACGTTTAAATTTTATATCTATTAATTCTTGGATTAAAAAACAAACATTTTTAGTACAAAACTCTTTGAGCATCTAGTGTGAGAGGTTGTGAAACAATATATCACTTAAAATCTTATGCTCCACTGTGAACAAAAATACCACAAGTTTCGATTCCATTCATTATTTCATTACTTTTTGTGCTACGAACTGTGGCAAGTGTGTCGTAAAAAGTGCTATTCGAAAAGAATATATGAAAATTCACAGTTGCATTGTTTAGTTTAGATAAATAAATAAATAAATGAATAAATAGATAGATAGGTAGGTAGATAGATAGATAGATAGACAGATAGATAGATAGATAGATAGATAGATAGATAGATAGATAGATAGATAGATAGATAGATAGATAGATAGATAGATAGATAGATAGATAGATAGATAGATAGATAGATAGAAGACTTGAAGGTTGTAGGTGTGATTAGCTACAAACCTTTTTTAATTTCGTGCTCATTGATTGATCATTGATAATATTTAATCGCTTAAATCAACTGAAAATAATCTTTGAATTATGACGCAACAAATCTCTTACAAATTTTGACCTCTTAAATTTTGTTTCTCACACGAGGTGCACGTAAGCAGCGACAAATTGTATAATTATTAGTTAAAAGTCAGTTTGGTTAGTCTTGAGAAAGTCCTATTGAATACGCATTATGCTACGTTCAAGAACCGTGGATGTCTTTTTTTAGTACACAGCAGGCCACAAATGCATCCAAATAGGCCAAGATAAAATAGCAGTACGTTATTATGGTTGCGTATAAGCTCATCTTAGTGAAGTGATTGTGTCAATTTTGTATTCTTTATCAAACCGCTGAGGCCCATAAGTACGGTGTTTGTCTCCGGGACTCTCAGCACCGAGCAAATGAGTGTTAGGCTTTCGCAGGCATTTTCCGAGCAATTGTTGGAATCCGTTTTAAAATCGAGCTTGATGTTAATAGTGTGCTATAAACTTACGTCGTATACAACATTTGCAATGAACAAACTTCTTCAAATGTTCCGAGGAAACGTTTAATTATTTCTTTTGTCTCATAAACCGCATGCTATCCAATATACTGCGGCTTCACTATATTCATTCCAGCACAGAGATTTCGACTGCTCCACTTAAAAAACGGACAAGTAATCCTAATTTATTGATTTGATGGCGTCAGTAAACTACAAGTAATTTCCAGCTAGCGACATGTTACGAAGTAGAATGAGTACTGATAAGAACGTTTTATTTAAATTTCACGCATTATTGATCGTCATTTTATTCGTTCACACCGGTTCATCTGCAATGACAATGACCCGAACGACATAGTCTGACTTGGAATTCAGCACTCTCGAACAAGTGTGAGGCGGTGGCACAGAACCATGACGAGTTTGCAGTTGGCCATGTGAAACCAAATGTCGATTGCGCGCGTGCACACACACACATCTCCTTCCATTCATAGGTCTACTTGTTACCGCGTTATGGCTCACTATCTAGTCAGAACAAGATGAAATCTATTGAGCGTGCTCAACTGAGTGTAGACAATGTGCTAAGTGGTGAAGATTTCTATGCCGGTATGTTATTGCCTGCAACAAATTGATATGGTATTCGGCAAATGATTGGAATATGTTTCGGACCTATCGTGTATTCATAATACAAAGAAATTTGAGTGCAATCGGTTAGAGCAGTTTTTGGGTAACGTTTAACTTCTGATACAGAACCTTCGTCAGACTAAGTGTGATAGTGAGGACAAGGAACATGATTAAGTAGTAGTCAACCCCCCACCACGCTTCACGGTGCGCCTGTTTTCGGTCTCTTTCGTCACTGTACAGGTCTTGTATGTTATGGAAAATTGAACAAGCTATGTACCTTGGATGAGCGGAAGTGTATTGTAGAGAAGCATCAGTATCGATAGGTTTCCGTTAGACAGAAGTTTTTATTTTCATGTCCACATTTTGTGCTCAACAGTCCAAAAATGGAAGAGTGCTTGTGCAAGATTCCACTTCCTTTGTGACCGCAATACGTGAGTCTATTTCATTTAAATAGCTGAAGAAGGCTTCTAATTGATCTCGCTTAATGATAACAAATGTGTCATAAATATAGAGCCACCATAATTTTGGTTTAATCCCTTCATTGTTAAGGGCATTGTTTTACAAATGACCCATATTCGCAATTACCAGAGATATGACTACATAGCTTTCTGACCACCACCTCTATTTTGAACTTACCACTGAGCAGCCTATAGTAAAGCCAGAGGGGTCAAGCCACGTAGGAATGACCAGGATCAGTGGTCAGTTTGCCTAATATGGTGTTTATTCTCATCGATCTGATACAAGTAAACACGGTGAAGGTCGATTGACACTGTGGCTCACATCTGTAAAAGTGAAGAACTAATGGGGTTAAGTGTAAATTCTTTTGTAAAATAATCAATATCTAATCAACTATTGAATATAAGGCGAATATTAGCTACTTCCTTTCACATCAGTTCTGAACGCCAAATTGCTGATTTCTCTGCCTTATTCAGTGAGTTGTTTGACGATATTCCTCTTTATAACCGCATTACATGTAATACCCGATACCGCAGAAACGATTTACCCTCACTCTTAGATCTCGTTCTGACAAGCAATGAACATGACATTGATAACGTTGCTTACGAAAGCCCACTGGGACTAAGTGATCACGTCGTCATCCAGTTTGACTATCTGTTTGAAGCTGTAAGAAAAAATGATGCCCGTAAAAGAGTTAGGCGGATCAACACTATGGCGTTGAGTGATGCTCTGAAAAACACGTTTAACTGCCAACCGGAAACCAGCAACGTACATGAGTTTTGGATATGGCTAATATCCAATCTCAAAAGTTCAATCGAAGTGAGCTCCGAATTTGTCCTCAGGAACTCAAGAAAAAAACTTTGAATTTAAATTAAGAAGCCGAACTCGTAAGTGGTTAACGGTACGAAACAGTGCTTGGCGACACCATCGGCAAAACCCATCATCCGAGACCTGGGAAACATTCCGTTTACTGCGGAACAAAGTAAACAAATTTGTCATCCAAGACAAGTTGTGCTTCGAAGAAGTGATATCAAGCATGATGGAGCAAAACCCCAAAATACTATATCGTATGGTTAACGATCAAGCTAAGGTAAAACCTGGAGTAGCGTCGGTGAACACATCAGCTGACCAACAACAACTGCAGCAGAAACTGCTGATGCTTTAGCCACGTTTTATTCATCGGTATTCAATCCGATAGAACATGCAATAAACAGCCCAAATCCAACACTTTCAAACATGGTTGCCCTAAGTGAAATAAGTGTCACTGAGAAACGCGTCCTCCAAGGTTTATTTAATCTTAAAACCGGAAAGTTTCCTGGGGCCGACGGAATAACCCCGAAAATATTGAAGTAATTTGCGAGTTTGCTATAAAAACCACTTACTTACTTGTTCGAGCAAACACTGGCAAGCGGAGTGATTCCTACAGATTGGAAACGAGGAATAATTTCTCCAATTTACAAAGGTGGAAATCGCTCCGATGTTTCCAATTACCGACCCGTTACTCTGTTACCAGTGATTTCAAAAATACTTGAGCGACCCATTGTTGACGATCTAATGAAACACTTCGAGAATAATCAGTTGCTTTCGAGGAACCAGCATGGATTCAGACGAAATTATTCCTGTTTGTCTAATTTACTGGTAACGCTAGATGATTGAACAAAATCGGTAGATAAAGGACAAGCAATACACGCGTGCTACTTGGATATTTCAAAAGCATTCGATCGTGTTGACCATTCCCTACTACTGCAGAAGCTTGAAAGGCTTGGTATCACTGGAAAGTTGCTGAATTGGCTAAATGACTACCTAACAAATCGCAGTAACCAGGTACGTGTTGATGGTGCATTATCCAAACCAATTGCAGCAACTAGCGGAGTTCCCCAAGGCTCAGTCCTTGGTCCGATCCTCTCTTTGGTTTATGTCAATAAAATACCGGAAATTGTTCGATGTAACATTTCGTTATTTGCGGACGACATAAGGATTTGGCGCAGCATTCGTAGTCCAGTAGACTGTCTGCTATTACAAAAGGATCTTGATACGCTTCCCAGCTGGTCTTTGAAGAACAAACTGCCGTTCAACTTCAACAAATGCAGGATCATGAATGTGGGGAATCGAGTAGAGTTCACATATCACATAGGTTCGCATGCCTTTGAAAATTGCAGTGAAGAAAAAGATTTGGGTGTCTGGATATGCTCCAGTTTAAAAACATCACTTCAAACTAACAGTGCCTTTAAAAAAGCAACACGCGTTCTAAATCTACTCAAACGTGTATTTGGGAAATTTTCGCCCAAGATATTCCCCAGGATCATGAATACATACTTGAGACCAGTCATGGAATACGGTGTGCAGTCATGGTCTCCGTGGCTCAAGAGGGATGTGGAACTTATGCAGCGAATCTATCACCGCTCAACGAAACTAGTTCTCAGCATCCGAAACTAACCATATAAAGAAAGGATAGCTCAACTGAATCTGTTTGATTTTCCCTATCGACGAATAAGAGGAGACCTTATCTTACTCTACAAAATATTCCATACTCCGAACCATCCCTTACAGGATTTATTCACGCGAAGGGATACGAGGAATTATCGGACCCATGAATATGTGCTGGTCGTACCCCATTCCCGCCTGAATTTTAGAAGGTATTTTTACTCTGTCCGTGTCTGTTTTGCTTGGAACAGTTTACCTTCAACCGTTGCTCACGCCACTAGCTTGCATGTCTTTAAAACGAAATAAGATGAATTTTTATTGCATTATTCGTTTACAGAACACTTATATACTGTTTAATCTATGTTCTTATATTGTTTATACACTTAAATTTTAATTTTTACCATCCTATGGTTGTTGTTAAGCTTGTTGATTTTAGACCATTAAAAACCTTGAATTACCTTATTGACCTCAGATATTTTAACCGCTTCGGCATGTAAGCGCTCGCCATACGGTGTAATACCGTGTTTTAACACTTCGACATTGTGTAAATTGACGCTGTGACCTGAATCTAATACATGGTCTGTTAATGCTGAATCAAGAATCAGGGATTGATATTCCCTTGCATCTCGGAACTGTCTTATTGGCACTTCTATGTTTCTGTGAAGTCTTGTATCTGTCACGGCTAGCGAGGAACCAATGTGTTGAGGTCAAACTGGTGAAATGATTAGAGTTATGCATTTCGAATTACGGTCAATTTTATATCTGTAAAACGAAACATGTACTTTATAAACGAACATTATCATGTTGCATTTTATGAAGCAAGCTTTACGTACATCGATTTTAGATAAACGGCACATTGTCAGTTGCCCTATTTATATGTCGTAGCAGCACTAAATTTATCTCACTATACCACAATTATTAATGATTTGGTTGCCTAAAATAACCCCAGATCGATTCTGCAATTCGCTAACCAATTACACTCAACGTTTTTCCACTCTTTTGATATTGTTTATGATACGTTTGTTAGTCGTGCTCACGTTAGCACACCAGCAGGACGGAACTGAGTGACCATGACCTCTTCACGTGATATAATAAAATGGAATTGCAGCGAACGCGTACCCGCATATGCGGTTTATTTTGGTGCGAGCTGAACCCGCTACAACGTACCGACGATTGCTTCCTTGCTGAATTTGCCTAAGCATCGTGGCACAATACTTGAATTTCGAGTTTTAACTATTACTAAACGAAATGTGTCTGGCCAGCGTGATATACTGTCTCATCCAAAAGATGGTTCATTCAAAATTGCCCCATGCCTATCTGTAAACATGCATCCAATTTACGAATCGTTTCTTTCATTGCCCATAGCGCTGAAAATTTGAAGTGTGGGGATAGGATATTGGCTATAAACCATGTGCCACTCGACCATTTAACTTTGGAACAACTAAGATATGGGCTGTTGGATGACGAAATGTTCGATGGCTTGAATCGAAATGCCAATCTCTTTGATCTAGCCACTCATTTGTTAAATCAACCATATCACGATAATCCGAAGACAGATGAAGGTACATTGCTGGTCGTTGCCAGAAGACTGGATGCCAGAAGACCATCGCTGAACGATATGAAAGAGGTGAGGCAAATCTGTTTAGAATCCGAAGAATTACAGATCGGCATTTCGAAATGCTTTCCGAAATTGTGTCTCCATTCGTTAGCAAATCGATTAACGTGCAATTAATCACTTCAAACTAACATTTGTAATTTTTCTGATTCTGTGCTCTGAGATTTTAGAGAGATTAGTGTTAAAAGGTGATTGAACATTTACTTCTAAAAAATCACATTAAGTTCTCTCTGAGCTGGCATTAAACCAATTAGATAATTCGTCGCTAAATTAGATGATATATTCATTATAATGTCTTATGAATTGATCGTACTCGCCTCGTCTCTTTTTATGAAGAGTTTATCTGAGCGTTCTAAACATGTTCTCTAAAGCAGCCACAAATAATAAACTATGCCATTTTTATTACATTAAAATTGTTTAAATGAGAAAGCTCACATATTGGCAAGCTAAATTTTGGGACAGAGACTAATCGGATATCAGGCGGATATATGGCAAATAATGTTGATGTAATTAATACCGCAGTACGTTGTGAGAAACGTCGTCGTTATGCGCGCGGAGTATTTTAGTTTTGTGTGTGCATTATACATATTGTTGATCCATGTGGGCCGACCAAAGAACCCCGATACTTTGAGTTGGTTAACAATCATTCCATTCTACGGGCGCTGAACACCATTCAATTTTAGTACTCAACAAATTTTCTTTAATTATCTCGAATGATTGTATTTTTGGACAAAATGGGTAAAAGTTAACCTATAAAAATTCTGTTCAAAATTATTGATAGCAACCTCTCATTGTCTATTACTTCTGGTTGTTTACTTTCTTTGTATCATTTTACGTATGGGTATTCTAGGGATCTTGTCCGACCCCATTTTCCGAAAGGTGCAACTGAACGAAAATTCGGTGCCGCGTACCACCGCGAAACCAGTTACTTGGTTACATCAATTTACACCTCGTTCAGAAGTCTAAAAATAGAGTGTAAATGATTGGTAGTAAAAGTATAATTTGTCAAACAATGGAAATGCATCACTAACTAAAAATTCATGGATTGAAATGTCAATTTCCTGCATGTCGATCAGACGCCCACAAACAATGTGGTTATCGTTATTCGAAGCGTACGACACTGTTCATATATGCAGTGTATTTTGATTTGAAAATCGAACAATATCTCAACATTGAAGATTCACCGAGTTTCAACGTTTAATACACAGATTTTACCAATCTTTGATTAAAAAATGTAGTGGTTAAAACAAGTTGCACTTGTATGTCACTGTTGAATAAGGTTGGTACGACCAACCTATTAAATCACATGAGCACACATTCATGTAGATAGTGTTTACACCCATGACCATGAACAAAAAAGGTCATTTGTATACATTTCCAACGCACCCATTCTTTCCAACGACCAACCTTATCCAACAGTGGCATAAAAGCAAAACTGGTTTACCATTCTTCCACTGTTTCAAGCGCATGCGGATTCTGATCATAGTGTCCTACCTGATGAGTGCAAACAGCACGAAAAGGTCGTGAGGAGTGTGTGATGGAAATGAATGCGAATGAGTTTTTTGAAGTGGTTAAAATATTTTATACTGAACACCGCAAAAATCTTATGATCACCTTCAACCTTTTTGTTTTTAAATCCCAAAATATTTTGCTGCAGGCATGAGCAGAAGTTTGAAATTTTTTTAACTATTTTTTAAAGCAATCATCGGTGTTGTCCAATTTGTGCCATGAAACCATAATCGAGGTTCCCTCAGATTCATCCGGCTTGGGACTTCAAATATCGGCTAACGAAGGTAAATTTTTAAACCAAAGTTTCCGCTAAATATGTGAAGTTGATATACGCTTTCCTTTTAAATTGGATATAAGTGATTTTTAACATCTCACTCGTCCGTCAGTCTCCGCTACCAAGTTGATAAGCAGTTAACCCGAGCAATGGAAAATGGCAGGCAATTCTTACATGGTACCTTGATATCATTTAATCGTGTCAGCAACAACAGTAGCTGGAAAAACTAGACTGTACTGAAAAGTTTTGAACTGGTTAAATGTTTACCTGTCAGATAGCATTTTCCAAGTACGTGTCGATGGTGCATTAAAAAACCTGTCGCATTCATTAGCAGAGATTCCCCATGTTAAGTCCTCGGTCAAATCCTCTTTCTGGTCTAGGTAAATGAGATATCACAAATTTTCCGCGGTGACATTTCACTATTTTCTGACGACATGTAGATCTGGAGTAACAGAAGACTGTTTGGTGTTACCGAAAGCTCTTAGTGCGCTTCATATTTGGTCGTTGAAGAGTAGAATGCCATTCATCGTCAACGATTGCAAGCTTTTGAATGTCAGCAGTCAAACGGATTACAAATACAAGATGTGCCAAAACGACCTTGAAAATTGCAGTAAAGCAAAGGATCTGGATACATTGATACGTTACAACTTGAATACCTTGCTTGACACAACCACTGCCTTTACAAAAGCATCATGTCTTCTTAATCTAACCAAAGGAGTATTCGGGAAATTTTCCCGTATATATACCTGAGAACGGTCAATAAACCTGCTATAAAACCTAGTTCCTACTTTCGTTGCCAGCGCTGCGGGAGAAATTGTTCCTCCCGAATCGGACTGTTTAGTCATTCCAAAAGCTGCCAAACCTTGAACATTCACGCGATTGTGATGTACATCCATGGTCGACATTGACCGAAGGAGGCCAACAACAACAACAGTAGTAGTCTCCTTGGTTAGAGAAAGATATAGAACTTATAAAGCAAGTTTATCATCGCTCAAAGAAACTTGTGTTATAATTGTGTAATAATTGTCTGCATGAAAGGGTTGTTTGTGCGAGTATTGATGAAATAAAAATTTGTGCTCCTGTTCGTCGTCTATAATTTAAATTCTGAGACGCAATTTGAAAAGGATGATTAGGAATTTCAAGTTTGAAGTTTATGGGTCTGTGCTGTGTATTTTCTCATAGATATGTTTCTTTTTAATTATGGATTTATTTTTTTAATGAATATTTATTACAAGACGTATATATGTTGAAATCATCGTGCAACTCAAATTAGCGTCAAACGAACCAAAAAGCTGCTTTCAGCTTTTTGGCAGTAAGTCGAGACAGTATTTTGTGTGTGCTAAGTTGGACTAAATAATATCTCGCAAATATTTCTCGTAAGAGGAGTTGAATAGCAGTTAGACCGATATAATATTCGGCGTCAGATTTGCTGTTGAACGATAGTAAGCTAAATTATGTTGTTCTTAGTAGCATTCTGTTCTCATGGACCATGTTAAATCACGTCCAGATATTGTTGCATCCTAACTCTATCAGCTCTGTGCATCCCTATTTTGAAACGCAGTTTCCAAACATATTATCAAGCAATGTTTTGAATAATGTCCTTGTGCAAGTATTTATTCCAGTGTTCTTAGTGATCCTGCATTACTCCATAACATGAAATTTATTCTAGCAAGCAAAAGTTCCTAATCTTATTTAATTATTATATTGGGCCGATTTTCCGTTTTCAGATGAATCTGGCGTTATCGTATCATCAATCACACCCGGGAGCCTTGCAGATAGGAATGGCATATTGACAACCGGAGATCGAATTATTGAAGTAGCTACCGTTATCGTCTATTCAACCGTTTTGTTTCAACTAATGTGAAAACGAACTGTCAATCTTTGCCCCCTGGTCCATAAGGATGCTTCATTAGCCAAGAATCGGTTTAGGCAGCAAAAACCATGTAGCATTCCCACTGAATCTTCGCTGCGGATTCGAGTCTATCTTTTTATTTAGTTTTAGGTTACGCATCTACATCTCATTGAGTTTCTCAGATCATGCGTAGCCTAACTCAATGTTTCATATCTTGCAGACTTGTTATGGAAAAATGGATTAGATAGAGCAATAAAATCGTCAGCGGGGGTTCACATTTTTGGACTATCGGTGATCACTGTTTCCTCGCCGATACACAGGAAGCACATTGGCGCCGGGGTTTACCGTCACCTCGACTTGAAAGCAGCTCAGATCTAGTAACATTATCATCCTTTGATCTAGATTTTCAATTCATTATCACATGATCGATGAAACACTGCTGACCAAGCTCATATCATTTGATTTCTCAATTGAAATATGTGAAATATGAAGTTCACATCTGAGCATATCATTCTAAATTTTGATTTTGACTTCCGGTCCGCCCAAATGGTGTATCTAAAAATTATTGGTTATCGTGATTCTTTAAAGCCAAAAGTGTCAGCTAACCTTGGCCACTGAATCTGGTGCAGGTAGTGTAACACTTCTACGTTTTATGTGTTCTTGTTGTTGGCTTCCTCTAGTCGATGTCGACCATGGATATACATCACAAGTGCATGATGGCTTCATGCTCCGCTTCTTGGATGATAATGCCTCCCCAGCGCTCACAGTGATAGGCAGTACTCCGCGATCGGCGCCAGTTGCATACCAGCGTCTGATCTAGGTTCAGCAGCCAAGAGCTCTATCTGCTCTTTCCCAACTTGGACAAAACACTTTACACAATGTCTCCAGAGTGAGCGGTCAAGAAAAAGTTATTTCCAACTCGTAGGGTGAATGCTTTCATATCTGCTTTCAAAATTAAAGATTCAAGAATTAAGGTTGAAATGGAATACGACCATTTTCGATTCTGTACACATGACTCAGCAAGCGTAGGTGGCTCTGTGTAGTAGGGTGAACATGTTTATGTTAATATTCCGTTAAAAATTATGTACTTCAGTTATTGATTCACACAGGTTAGTTGTACGTTGTTTACATTGCAAAATCTTTGATATACGAATAAGATACATTTAAACTTGTTTAAATTTCTTATGGTGTGCTACTAAACATATTTGCGGTTCTTTTAATCCAGGTCAATTATCAAAATATCGAATCATTGCCTGCATTTGAAGCTTTACGTCAGGTCAAAAAGGCATGTAAATCTGGGAAATTTGTGCATTTAAAAGTTCAACGATCGCTGGTCACAACGAGACGGTCATCGAGAAGTGACTCCAGTAAATTTGCTTCTTTCAATTGTTTCAATGTGATCATTCTATTTGTTCGTAATATTTTCGAACCAATTAATCTTGTCATAAGCATCATTTCCCGAACTTAATTAAACTTTACAATCAAAAATTATCCTTAAATGTGTACTGCACTTAACTGCTACATTATTATTTTGTTTCTGATTACACTCACTATGGGTAATAACCATTAATAGTACGATACAAAAAATTCGTGGTTTATGGAAGTTTATTTCCAGAATAATGACATGAGATGAACACCGTAATTGGGAATTATCCCTATCCTTCGAAGAAATCTTCTATATTGTAACTGAATATTTTGAGCAATTCATTCCGAGAATTCGAAGGTAACCGTTGAACACTGTTTGATTATTTAGGGTCAAAAGATCATGATCCAATTTCACTCAACTTATTCAGCCCACTTGAACAGAGCTCTGCTGTTGGCATTATGGAGTTGAATTTGCTCAAGTTTGAAAAGAATTTCTGATTATTGATCAACAGTGCACAACGAAATGAAAAAATAATTGGCAATGCAAAAATTGTGCCAAAATTAGTAGGCTTTTTAATCCATCTATATGTAAAATCAATTTTTTGATAACAAGGCAAAACAGCTTCAATTGGTTAATTAGACATTTTCATCCTAATAGTTGCACTGTTTGAATCGTCGCGCGTTGGCCTGACCGAAATCCAAAAGAGCATTGAATAGTTGCATCTTATGTACATGATTGTAGTTCTTCGTTGTTCTGCGAGAAGATACAATCGATTGCAAACGTTTCGTCATCAAACAAGATGACATAATTAGAAATGGGGACGGAAATTTCTCGAATTACTCGATTGCTTATGATCTCATGTCTTCTGATTGGACGGGATTTTCACACTTCTTCGTTGTCGGCGTATTCTTATTGATCCGTCGATGACATCTAATTGAATGCACTGATTGATTTCGGCGTTGAATACCATGCTGAGAGAAACATTCGAATGTGACGAGTTTTGCCATTGGCAATGATTTGAGTTCAATTCCATTTTTATTTGTACCCTTTTTATTCCATATGTACCAAGATCGGCGATTTTTTACCGTATCTTGTTCTAGCCAGTTTAAGTTTATATATCCTGTTTTCCAGGTTGTTCCATATAAGACTTGTAACAATCAGAGTAGGAATTTTGCTTAATCCAATGATTTTTCTCTTTGCCAACTGTTGCTTGATGTTTAGCAGATGTTTTCTCTGAGTTGAGGAAGGTTTGTGCTTCCAAACCAAGCCCACGTGAAAGTGGGATTTTGCTGTAAACTCCGTTGTATGTTGGGTGTGACAAATTGTTGTGTTTGTGTTGTTCCCATGCAGTTGATTTGCTAAATGCTTCTTCTTAACTTAAGTCTTCTAAGGGTAATCACCTTTCTTGAGTTTTTTAGTTTCATTTAAAAACGGTTTGAGTACGATTGATCGTTTATTTGTGCTTGTCTAGAAATGTATTTACATTAATAATTTTGAACAGCATTCCTTTACTACTTGAAAGTAAACACGTTGATTGTGTTTCCGCCCTGCTTTTCAAACATCATATACTACTGATTAATAAATTCTGACTTCATACAAAATTGATTGTGCAATCTCTACCTGGGTGATTTAAAACAGTGCACCTGGTTGTGAGTTGTAGGCTATTCCGAGGTGATCGTTTAATTTATTCACTTCATCGCTTGCTCAAGATTCACTGATGTAATCTGACATCTACGAATGATTGTGACGTCCAAATTCAGCCAAGTGTTTATGAATTCAACCGAAGGTAGATTGGGATTAAAAGTTTAAACTCTTTGACGATGTCATCTAGCTTGATGACGAAACGTCCTACTGTTACAATGCCAGCTCAGCGAACACACAACACTGAACATCTTTGAAAATTTCCAGCGGATTTTAAAAAAGACGAATATGATTGTTTTGATTCTTTGAGACGAAATACTAATCAAATTGTCTAAGAAAATGAATGGATTCAAGTTTACTTTTAAGTGATAAATTCTAATAGCTGCTTTAGACGCGCGATCTTTGATCGGTTGGGATAAGAATGATTTGGCAAACGATTCGTTTTACTTTTCTCCTGTTTCAGTGCCACATAAGCTTTCGATCGATTACGGGGAAATAAACGATGTAGTCGAACATACGTTGTCGACCGAACCAGCTTCACCTTCACCGCAACCAGTTGTAATAAATGGTGAGTGCCAATTTTCACACCCTGATGTTTTGTCTAGTTTTAATCAATAATAACCGAATGAGATATTGGTAATTATTTCACTCATTCTTTTTGTGAATATAGCGAAAGATCAATATGACCAAATTCGTGAATACTGGAAGGAATGTTTCACCTCAGACGTTGAACTTTTAGTAAGTTACATTTTGTTATCGGAATTGAGCCGAACTAGCCATTATTACTACAGTATTGTAAATTCAGGTATTTTCTTTTCCGGATTCGGATGGTGGTTACACTGTGGTGAACGGATCAAAGACCATAAACAAACGTGCTCGTTTGCACGTGTTTCCATCACACAAACCCCACCGTCAATGAGTAGTTAGACACAAATGAGGCAAAAGCCACTTGATGATGGCGAAGCATGATTGCCTAATTGTGATCAACGTTTGTGTTGCACCCAAATCAACATATTCAATCGTTGTCCTTTTTGATCGTCTTAAATCTGCTCATGATTATTACGCGCCATCATTGAAATCGACCAATTGAGCGATTATGGAAGCGTCTGCTGTGATTACCAGAGGTTGATCCTGAGATTTGTGCGATTTTCCATTATCAAGCTGCTAGAGTTCAGTGAACGGGGCTTATTTCTTGATTCTTGGGCATGAGGCGTGAAGTGATATGGTTTTAAAATGGGAAAACTTTTAGGACCGACGCAGATATATCCCAGCTACTGCAGTCGCACATCTCAAAACCGGTATGTTGTCCAATTAAGATTAAGCACTTGCCGATAATAAGACTACCAGATATTTTATAAGTGGCTTTGATAATTAGGATTTAAAAACACTGAAAATCCAAAGACAACTCATTTTTCACGTTGGTTTTTAGCAAGTATTCAGGCCGCATAGCGGACTTCATTCAATCTTACTTCTCGTTGATGACTAAATGAAACCGTCGAGCCTAAGAGTTGTGGTGCTTACATCCTCCGTCGAGTCTAACTTCAAATTTTCGCGCACATTATGAAAGTTTTAAATTATAAATGGCTAATTTGCACAATGGTAGAGTGCAAACAAACTGGGTTACAGAGCTAATATGCATTGATTAGGATTTCTGTGTGAAGTTCTTACATCGCTAAACGTTTTAATATTCATGGTTTTCTTAGTGAATATCTTGTCAGATATCCAGTGGGATGATGTTTAAATCTGACACAAAAGTCCATTTTCTCCTAGTTAATCGAATATGACATTACCGATTCTGCGTGTGGCCTTGGGTTGACAGTCGAAGGTCAAATGGAGTGTTCTAACGGAAATGGGAACGCCGAGGAACATCACTACATTGCGGACATTTCCAAAGAAGGCTGTGAAGCACTACATGAGACCTTGCTCCCTGGAGACGAAATTTTACAAGTGGGTTCGATGCATTAGAGATATCTATTTAGTTTTAAAAACTAAGACCCGAATTGATGAAACTGAATACTTACTGCATAAAATTTCAGTGTTCGTGCACTTTAATAAATCGGTAGACTTTATAAGGTACTTTTATAATGCCTTGACAGATTCGATATTCACTGAATTTAACTTAGTTTCATGTAATTACAACCAATCAGAAGTTCTCAGAATTCCCCCGAGAAGACATTTGAATGCCGATGAAATGTTCGAAGATAGCGATTGGTTCTTATTCTCATGAAATCTAACGCTGATATTAATTGAGTAGAGAAGAATTTTAGAGAATAAGACGTGTGCTAGCTTTTGTTCGTTATTATGCCGACTGATCCCAACGATGTCTACGATTTTATGCCGTTTCTTTCTCACTGAGCTGTACTGAATTTATGGTTCGACATACTAGGTAAAACCCATCATCAGAAAACAGGGAAATATTACTTTCAATGAAGAACAAAGTAAACAAATTTGTCACCCAAGACAAGATTCACTACCAAGAACAGATATCACGCATGATGGTGTTTAACCCCAAAATTCTCTATCGTATGGTTAACGATCAAACTAAGGTGAAAACGTTACTTGGACCAACAACAACTGCATCAGAAACTGTTGAAGCATTACATATGTTTTATTTACTGTATCCAGCCCGGGAGAACCTGCAATTTTGTTTTCGAAATAACACTGCCTTTACAAAGACAACATTTGTCATCAATCTATTCTAACAGGTATTTGGGAAATTTCCGCCAAAGATATTCCCACGAATCATGTATACATACATGAGACACATGGAATACACTGTACAGTCTTCGTCTCCGTAGAACTAAGAAGGATGTATAATTTATGCAGCGAGTCTATCACTACTCAACAAAACTAGTTCTCAGCACCTGAAAAATTGCCTTATAAAGAATGGATGGCTCACCTGAATCTGTTCGACATTCCCTGTCGACGAATCAGAAGAGACCTTATCCTATTTTACAAAATATTACATACCCCTGACCATCCTTACAGGATTTATTCACTAAAAAGGGATAAAAGAAGTTATCGCACTCAGGAATAGATGCTTATGATACCCCATTCTCCAGTGTAAGAAAATGTGTACATGAGCATTTTGATTAGTTTAACACTTTTTAGTGGATCAAACTCAATGATATTTTTATTACATATCTTCGTGCTTGTATCCTTCTACTGGATATAGTTTACAATGCATGCTGATGAAACGCGTTCATTATACATTAAATATGATGGCGTATGATACACCTTTAGATTATTTGGTCCATCGATTTTATACATTTCTAAGCACAATTATTTCAGATCAATTCGTGCGTGCTGCTGGGAGCGGATCATTTAGAAGTCGCAAAACAGTTACACGAAGCTCCTGAAACCGGGTTTATCGTTTGCGCCCGGTTCCCCAAACCAAAAATGCTGGAGGCTTGCCCACTGATGAACGGGACTAACCTGATTGAACAGGCTGAACACCCAGAACTTTCTGAGTTATCGCGATATTCGATAAACGGAAACACACAATCTTGTGGCTCCTCCGATATCGACACCCACCCGCAACCCCCACATATTTTACTACCACGTGTCAGACCGCGTTCTAAAGTTATTGAACAAACGGATATGGACATAGTAGAACTTGTTGACAAGGCAAGAAGATTCATTCTATAATTTTGTTCTTGGAACGATCGCTTAAATTTGTTCATTAAAATTTAGCTGATTAACTAAACCTAACGCGCTCTTTAAAATACACAAGCACGCATGGCATTTTCTTTGCGGGCACCAAAGATTCAAATAATGTAATAATAATTTTCTATTCACACGATGCCTAATTGATTTTATATATTTTACTTTATTTGTTCTGGTCTGCTAGAAATGAATACGAATGGTGTGCATCCATTAATATATTGTTAAGTTGCCACACATAATAGAGAATAGGACTGTTGTTGACAGCCTTCGTTTGGTCAATTCGTTTTCTTTTCACCAGCCTACGCTTCGTTCTCGGAAGATCATCACAAAGTTCAGTTAGACCATCAGATTTCTTTATTCACGATGGGTTCCAGTCGAGCGCTTGTATTATGATATTGCCAAATTACTTGCAAAGCCTCTTATCCATCAGGATTACTATTCTTTCACCCGTGTCTTCCCGCCATGAATCTGGTTGCTTCTTTTTCATTGTTATGAGGTTTCAATATTTTCGTGTCGTTTGATTTGAGGTGCAACGTAAGAATTCATTAGCAGCGGTCTACAATAGAAAGCTCTTATATTTACGATCCACAGGAGGACTGATTTAGTGTTGCTTTTGATGTTCCTTATCATGCGGTTTAAGAAAATGGGCTATGCGGTTCCGTATGTGTCGCAGGTTGTTTATATAAAGCTCAAATTTACATGAAGAAACTCGAATCACTTGTGCTATACATCACTCTTCCAATCCTTAATTTGTAAATTCTATATGAACGTAAATACAACGTAGAGTTTAGCAGCAAGTAGTCCTCAAAAATGTGCCCGAATTCAGTCTTCAAGCTAAGGTTTGTTACATTGCCACAGAAAACCGAATGTTATTCCGAATGAAGGACTAATTAGAACATTTCAACATGCTTTTAGAAAAGCATTGCTCACATTACTATTAATAAATTTTACTAATGATTACTAACCCTCAATGCTGTGTCGTTAAAAAATCATTGTTTTCAAACGCAAATTCCTAATTTACTTCCATAGAAAATTGGATAATAAACCGCTTATCATCCAACTTTTTAAACATATCAATCAGTGTACGTTGATGAACAGCTTTGGATTTACGCAGCAATCAGGTTATCTAGGCTACGCTTCGTTAGACCAATTAAAAATTTCATATACTACTCCTAGTATCAATTGGATAGTTATTTGGGGTTATCACGTATACGGCATGATTCAGCTGTTGACCTTATATGGAAAACAACCGATTTGGCAGGGTTCAACTGGACAAGATTACTTGTAAATGTTGAAAAAAATAATAGTTTTCTTTGCCGCTGCTCCAGCATTATTAAGCCTACACCAAGATCAAAACTAAATTATTCCAAGATACTTGTGCTTAGAGATACGAAACCTACACGATCATTTTTCCGCTTTCATCAAAAACGTTTCTGGTTCATAGGTTAACTATGTGTACTGGGGCTGCAATGAGTCTCGCGAAATCGACACCGGGCCAATTAAGCAGCATCATATCAGATTGTTGCGAAACGCAAATACAATTTGTTCAGTTCGATTCAAAAATGATGACCTTCCTCCTAAAGTGGTGGTAGCCCGTCAGTTAAGGTATATTTTAGAACAACCCCAGTAACATCTCTCCGACAGATTTGATTACAACATTTCTGCTGGAATTGCCATGTTCGCATTCACTTCATTGAAAATTTGAAATTTTAATTTTATAGATCGGAGCTGTAAGATGTGGCTTCTTGTAATCATGTGGGTATTCGATTCGCAGGGATATATTAATTTTCTGCTATAGCCCTACCCACAATTTGATACAACTGCTCAGTGGTTCCTCAAATTATTTTCAGTCTGGATAAATATTCTGGAAGCTCGATTGGCTCGTTAGCCACATACTGTCCTCTGAAAACCGAACTGAAATAATGCAAAGAAATTTGAGTGCAATCGGTTATAGTAGTTTTTGGGTAACGTTTCACTCTGACACAGAAGCTTCGTCAGACCAAGGGTGATAGTCAGGACAGGGAAC
Organism: Atriophallophorus winterbourni; assembly: GCA_013407085.1. NCBI lineage: Eukaryota > Metazoa > Platyhelminthes > Trematoda > Plagiorchiida > Microphallidae > Atriophallophorus > Atriophallophorus winterbourni. The sequence continues at coordinate 40,926 of JACCGJ010000013.1, forward strand.
ATGATATTAGTATTCAACCCACCCCCAATTATTTGAACTCTTCCCGCTAAAACAGCTTAACTTATAAAAAGGGAAAACTATCCGTTCGGTTCTTATGCACCTCAAGGATAAGACGCCTTTATCTTTACGAACAGCATCTACAGAATCAACTGTAAGGACTGTTCGGGTGTTTACATAGGGCAGACTTCCAGGGAAATTCACACTAGAATCAAAGAACACCGAAAGCGTGTCCGGAGACAGCCCCGGGATGCGAGGGAATATCAATCCCTTATTCGTGATTCCGCCTTGGCGGAGCACGTTTTAGATACGGGCCACAGCGTCGATCTAGAAAATGTGGGAATATTGAGACGCAGTATTAAACCGTATAGTGAACTCCTACATGCCGAGGCGGTCGAAATTGCCAAGGCAGGTAGACTGGTGGTCAATAAAGTGGATGGGGCAGAAATCTCCACAATCTGGCGTTCGGCACTGATGCGAAATTAAATAGTTTTTTATTCACCTTATACCTGCTAGTTAATTAGATTTTTGTTGTTCTTCAAAAATAGCCTTAGCCCAGTTAGTTATGTACTTTTACGTATGTGGGCAGCTGTGTGAACTGACCTTGACCGTGTTCACTTGTATCAGATTGTTTTGGATACACGCTGTAAGGAAAATGGACCACTGATCCTGGTCATTCCCACGAGACGTGACACACTGTAAGCGTACTATAGGCTGTTTAGCGGTAAGGTCAAATAATTGGTGGTGGGTTGACTACTACTTAATCATGTTCCCTGTCCTGACTATCACCCTTGGTCTGACGAAGCTTCTGTGTCAGAAGTGAAACGTTACCCAAAAACTACTCTAATCGATTGCACTCAAATTTCTTTGCATTATGAATACACGATCGGTTCCAAACATATTCCAATCGATTTCCGAACTGAAATAACCCCAAGCTAGTCTGAAAAGCTAAATAGTTTTACTACTTGGATTAAGTAGTAGTCATCCGATTCAAAATAACGAGACTATCCTAATCCATTTTCTGTATGCAGCCGAAAAGTTTACGAAATAATTCTTGAAACCATATCCTTCAAAATAATAGTTTTCACTGATTCGAGTGACAAAATTGTTCTCGGTTACGAATATCGACATTATTTAAAGTGTCCTTTGGAGCCCAACTCAATTATAGCGTGGATAATTTTTGAAAGCTTACTGAACCGATGTTTGAAACAGTATGAAACTGCCATTGGTTTGGTTGCCTAATTTGAGAGAAAAATACGAATCTCGGCCACTTTTTTGCATTCGAAAGTTTAGCTTAGCTGTACTGCATTGATCGTTTATCCACAATGCGTGCTCCATTAATGAATTCGAGGATTAACTCTAGTTGTTCACATGAAATCCTTTCCAATATTCCGGGTAATCTTAATTCATATCATTTATTAATTTAGTTAGAGATCTTTTACGATTCAAAACTTTGATAGATTTCTGTAACAAAAAACTCTACTGCAGACTGTCTCAAATTTCGTGGGAATCGACCAGTGATTTCAGTATATCGAACTTATTTTCGTTTCTTTGAGGTTCCATTCTATCTAATCCTAGGCAAAAATCTATCACTCCCGAAATTCGGAAGTCATGTAAATTACAGATAACTGATATGTAGTAGAGTTTGCACGATTATTCGTTGAATATGAGAGTCGTAAGTGTGAAGCATGCACATAATACCCTCCTGCAATTTAATGGTAGCACTAATCCTGCTTAATACCTTGCAATCACAAATCTGCTAACTTTTTCACATTACCGGAATCTCTCAAGCAAGACTGTGGTGCCGGGCAAACCGAACATCATAATAATCTATCTCTTGGTTGCGCATTCCAGAAATAAAAACTATTATCTAAATGCGGGCCTTAGCTGGAATGAATTTTTCCCATCAAAAACATTGAGAGCTTTGCAGATGTAGTAATTTTAAATCAGTGAGGTCGAATTCAGACGGGCGAATTGCTAGAGCCACACTGATGCGTCAAATAATGTTATTCAATGTCTGCTATATTTACTAATGAGCAATAATCGCTAACTTTGGCTAGTGGAGAGAAACCAGTGACTAATATATGATTGTTTAGTCCGTGTGTGCAATTAATACGAGATGTTGCTGCTCGGTTCATTGAATGTGCAGTTACTGAAAGGAAAATCGGTGACAAATGATGTGAAAATTCGAATATTAGCTTGCAAGCGAGCCGTCTGAGGATACACAATTCGACATACATTCGCGTCTTTTCAATTGTTAGTCTTGAAGTATCTTCCAAATACATAGTTAATACCTATCTGAGATTCTTTGGGTATGACCAACGACCGGCCAGAATAGTTGATGGTTTGCCTAATTTTCATAATTAGCATAAAGTACAAAATTTTCAATGATCATCCAGATTTGTAAGCAAAAATATTTTAAAATATGGTTACTGTCAATAGGAAAATAAACAGGAAGCCGTGATTTCCACGATCTTAGCATTTCATGAATCACTTCTGTCGGCAATAGTAAGTGTTGCCTTGGAGGTTACTTCTACTTGGTTTTTCGAAACCATAAAGTTACACCGAATCACCCCGGATCTCGCAACTTGCGTATATCAGAACGGGCAGCTTGGATGGATAACGCGATTATACGTTTGACCAACGCAAAACACATGTATAATGATTTGTATCACTTTGTTACAATATGTGCAAAATCAGCAGCGATCGAAGGACCGAAGCTTTAGTAAGTATATAGTTTCGAACGCTAAATAGGTTTGAAAGGCTAGTATCACGGAAAATAACAGAACATATATATGTATATGTATTAGTGAACCATTCAGAAATCCACTATACTAAGGTGAATATGGAAGGCCTCGGTAACTCCTCAAAATTTGTTTGTTGAGGTTTAGCTACACTTGACATGTTGGATCGAAAGTATTTCCTAGTTGGTGCCTGAAAAACTTCTGATTAACTGGAATATATTGAGCTTGAATGAAGTATACAATTATGGAGCAATCATTTGATTGCAAATAAGTGTCACATATTTTAGAAAGTTAGTGGTTCGAAGAGACCAAAAATTCATCGAATTAACTTAATGAAACGTTTTTGCTGCGAGCAAGAAGGTGCAGGATCGGTTCCCGCTACTAGTAATACAATACATTGGCATTATTGATGAATGTTAAACAGTAATATTTTATGCTTGCAGAGAAGATTATGCTTGCAAGTCAGAAATGCTCACCTCAACAAATCACTGATAGATCTTAATTTCTAATTATCTGGCAAACAATGTCTTCAGGATGAGAAAAATTGTTAATGGATTAAAGCAAATGCAATTTGCGAGTTCAGTGCATACAGTAAGAGCGGCTGGGATCAAACTTTTCAGATATTTCTGAGATGCTGGTAACTGTAACTAATTTTTAAAATAAAGTTTTTTTCATAGGAACGTTGATCGTTTTTGAAGATCTCTCAAATATACTTTGGTCAGATCATTTTTATTCAAAAGCTAATAGTCGAGCATGACGACATCTTACGTAGAAAATTTGGGAGATCATACACGGATAAACTGAATTTTTTACTTCGCTTCGCTTACTCAGGAACCGGAAGAAAAGCGTTTCGCTTACTCGCTTCAACAATATTCACCCTTACAATCGTCCTCTGGATCAAGCGAATCCGGTCGCTTGCCGATGCCACCTCGTTTGAGTTCTTTAGAAGAAAAAGACTTAACACTTGATCTTGAATCGAATGAAGAGGTGATCAACGAATCGGGGCAGGTCGGCAAAGATCGAGGGACCATTTGGTACGACGAAGACAAAATGTGCTTCGCTCTGCGATTGTTCAAGGAGAGTGGACAATTTTTAGGTAAGGCAAGACTGCTTTTTATATGCCCAAAGTGAAATATGTGAACAGTGTCCCCGTTATCTGGTTCAATTTATTTTCAGCTTACATTAAACTAGTTTTTAGGCGGTGAAGGTAATTCGAAAATTGGTCGATTGGAATCGCCATTAATATCCTACATATATTAAGTGATTTTCACCTAATTATCTTAATGTTAGCAATATTCTAGTTTCAGAAATCACTCTGTAAAACTATTAACCGGATTGATAACCTTGTAAAATTAGAAGAACTTTCCTATTAATTTTTGAACAACAAATGCAACACTGAACAGCTCGACTAATTCTAGACCTTTGTTTCCATTAAGATTCGGCATTATATATCCCAACCAATCAATTTTAAGATATAATATATCCTAGTTTATGGCACACTTTTATCTCACGTCGCAGTTCACCATTTCGATCCCTTACGTTGTAGTCTTTAGATTTTCTTAATTGTGAGAATTATGTGGCACTTATTTCGAGTGCTACCCTTACCATGGACAATGGATGTTCATGCTATTAATCTTAGCATATCCTATTGATTTAGTGTTGGCTTCAAGAATAATAAGATCCATAGTCGACATCGGAAACCGTTGAGATGGATTTGTCCACCGTCTTATCGGTATCATCCGCAACAGTCTGATTCTGATAAATTATTTTTCAAATGTGTGTGAATTCGAAGCAATATTTACTTGCTGGAACACGTAGATTGTGTTCTATTAAGTCGTGGAACACTTAGTCGTTAACTAATACTTATAACACTTCTCGTGAAGAGCAAATTGGTTTTTGGCCAAGATGCGGATGTGTAGACCAGATCTCGTTCTGCGTCAGTTGCTAGAACACCGACACCTGTATCGGCGACTAAACATAAGGGTGTTTCTTTGTATCAGCTGAGAGGTCCACAATATGAAACTACTTACTTCGCGATGGAATCCGATCGAAGTACGTCGCTATCCTGATGGACTTATAGGGAGAGTAAGGACGTACGTTAGCCTTTCAATGCCATTCAACGCTACTAAAACTGTAAGACAAACGGGTCCACTCTCCCCGTTCTTTTTCAACTTTGCCATTGAGGACCTCCTCCGGAGTGCTCTTAGTAGTTTCTCCACGGGTGGTGTTAAGCTCGTTCCAACTAGACGCGTTATGCACCTGGATTTTAGAGACGATATTGCTTTACTGGGCGAAGACCCAGCATTTATCAAACAAGCCTTGGATATGATGGCAATTGAGGTACCTTTGTAGGGGCTATTTTCACTGAGTAATTGTAAAGTGTTCCTTCAGGACTGGTCAGGAGAACTGACAAATCTTGCAATAAATGATTCTGTTTTTTATCATGTTGAACAGTTTAACTACCTATGAAGTTTGGTCACTGCTGGGGTTTGGATAAAGAAGGAAATCATGTCCAGAATTGCTAAGGCCAGACAGGCATTTACCGGACTTAAGTGCCTCTGGAAAAGACGTGATCTATTTCACTGCGGTCTGGACAGTATTGCTTTACGGGAGTGAACGTTGGATAGTTCGCAAAGTTAGGATGCTGGAGGGCTTCGCCTAACATTGTTTGCGGAGGATTGTTCACGTTCGGTGGCTGCACCGCTTTTGCAAACTTGAAGTCAGTTGCGTCTTTGAAAGCAGCGGCACTAGCCTTCGGTCACACATTATCTGTCGTCGTATCTGCTGTTTGGAACACGTCCTGCGCACGAAACCTGAATGGTTTCCATGCCGAGCGCTTTATGTGTCAGCTGGAAAAATTAGCTGGTGGTCAGCAGCTAACTTGGATGAATGGCTTCAAATAGCTTACATCTGGTCTAGCCAAGGTTTGATATGCGCGCTTGCCTGGATGTGGTGCAAGAGAATGAGCGTGTGTTTGGCTCGACACATTGGCAACGATAGTAATGAACCGACATCAATGGAAAGAGTGCATTATCTCTATTCCGCCATGGCTTTAACTTTTGCTCGATCATAAACTATAATGAAAAACAAATAATAAGATTGATAAAAGATGTGTGTAAATGGACAAAAAATATTTACTAATCTATTATTTACAGTTTCCATTTCGTGTATTGTACATTTCATCGTTTTTGTTGAACGGCACCAGATCTGTATCAGATTGTGCAATATATATATATATATATATATCAGATTTACCTTGTGAAACTTCTTTAAAAAATGTGATAATTTGTCACTTTCATCATTTTTATCTTTGTCAGAGTGAGTTTACCATGATATTATTCCGCAGAATTTCAGTTCCGCTAATTTGGTTAGCTGTTTTGATACTCAATAGCCTAACGGTTTCTTTGTTTTGAGAACTAATTAATTACGTGAACGCAGAAGCTGCTGCACGAGAAGCGTTACGTTATCCTCTAATCTGCGTTTACCGATGGCGTTTCATGTGCAGCGAATACGAAGATCGCTCTTAGAGAAAAATAAATTTCTGGAAGCAAGAATTCACAACTGAGCCGTCTTCAGAGTACGATCGACACAAAAAGCCATTAATATGACTGTATTTCTAGCTTTTACGAATCATTCGTGGCGTATTATCACACCAACTGAATTCTGATCCTCTTTCCGATATACCTACGGTTGAAAAGTTATTTCCTAATCGTAATAAAATAGATCAACTCTAACCGGAATGTACATGACTCAAAATAGCTTGCTTATTAGCATATTTACTTCGGTGAGAAACATCGGTTACTATCATAGATGAAATATGTTTATTTGATATGTAGTGTATACATGATCCCCGAAACCCACATTTTAGGTTTAGAACTGGAATCGGAGGATGGTAACGACGAAGGCATACGTCTGTCGAGCATCCTCAGTGGAAGTGTGATGGATCGAATTCGAAAAGGGTTGAATTCAGATCACGCTGATCAAGAACACTTGTTTCCACGTCCTGGAGATCGAATCCTCGGATTGACGGGTCATTCATTCAGACATCAATCTGGATTTTTAGCACGAAGCATCATAAGGAAAACGGTATTCGATGAAGGCGAAATAACGTGAGTCACATACGAAACTAAAAAGTTACGTAGATCATAGATCGAAAAAGTGAAGCCTGTCAGACCTATCTCCGCTTTGCAGTTATCCGGATGCCATCCGCAATTTAACAAAAAGGAGCGTTATTTCTCTAGACCTGAACTAGCGAAGCATTATAGCTCAGAGCATTGTAAAACGATGGTATCCAGTTTGTCACAGAGTTACATTCGAAAGTTCCCGTGAATACCGATGGCCGTTAAATATTTACTCCGCTTATAGAAAACCTGTAGCCATCTTGCGCCGACTCGAACGTATGCGCCAGAACGTGAACAGCACATTATATTCATGAAAACGGGTACTTTTACGTTCAACTAAGCACTTTATTCGAAAGCTTCTCCGCAACTGGTTATGGGAATATAGCTCATTCTATATAATTTGGTATTGAATGCTTGCAACGAAGCAGATTGAGACCTCACACTAATGTGATTTTGTAATAGACACCAAACAATAAAATGACAAAGGGAATTTTCCATGAATTGCATCAAAATTGATAAGCAACACAAATTTAAATGTATCATGTGAAACAATTAATCCTTTTTTGATTTCATTCACAGAATCTATTATCTGATCAACAAGGCGAGAAAACGCCAATGAGCCGCATCCTGATCGAATAGGCCAATCGTTGCAGGCTCATTTGATGAAATAGGCCGAATTCATGTTCACTGGAAAACCTTATAGCACTTTTATATTGTAAAGTAAATGGTTTTCTACCACTCTTGCGAGTCTTATTGAAGTATGAGAAAGCATCAAACCTGTAGATTTCAATACAAGTAGAGCAAGTGGATTCAAGGGTGACGATAAACACTTATCGTTATTAATTGATCGGCTTAAATAAGTGATCTAACAAACGACCAACAAACTGTAATATACAATTCTCTCAAATTCCATTCACCTGACCAACCCTAAGAACTGCATGTGCTTTAGATGGTGCTGCGCACGTTAAGATAGACAGGCGAGATTAATATCAATTGACGAGCCATTACGCGTACATGGCGTATAACCCTTTAATTGTTTTAGTCCCCGCAAGTGTGATAGACATCCTTGACAGATTAGCTCGACTGCGTATTCGGTGCGCACACAACGGGTCAGGCACGTTAATGCTAATCCGCTGTAGAACCGGACGCCAGATCGTGGAGATATAAGCCCCATCCACCTAATTGACCGCATTCTTAGCACCCTTTGTTATCTCAACCACCTCAGCTTGTAGTTGTTCCTTATCACTTCTATGTTATCAAGATCAACGCTGTGACTTGTATCCAACACGTGTTCAGCTATGCTGATCTCTTGTGTGGCAGCTTACCGATTCGATTTTTGTGTTCACTAATCCTAGTTCTGAATTCCATGGATGTTTGTGTGATATATAGTCCCGAGCAACCCTTGCAGTTTGATTTTAAGTATACGCAATTCGTCACGCAGCGTGGTGCCTTATCTTCAAGACGCGTTAATAAGGATCGTAGCGTTCTTTCTTTTATACGTTACTCGTTTACCTGCGTTATTCATCATTCGACTTATCCCCTCTGACGCGTCATCAACGCATGGTATAGAAACTGTTGTGCGCTAAACCTTTTTCTTTATTCTTGCTGGCTATTTTACCCGTTTCAATTGGCGTTTAATTAGGCTCTTAGGGTAACCATGATTGGCAAGCCGACAACTAACTTCTTGATAGGCTGGCTTTTATCGGTGGCATCGATGCACAGGTTTTCAACTTTGTAGAACAGCGATTTCGCAACTGAATTCAATTCTCTTTGAGGGTGCGCAGATTAGTACCGCAAGATCACATCCGTGTCGATTGGGTTACGATAGACCGAAGTGCTTATTTTAGTTAGTCGAGCTAATCTGTCGGCAGATGTCATTCACACCTGTTACGACCTAAACAATTAAGGGATGATACGACATGCAGGGGTGGTGGTGGTGTCAGCTGATATTGATCGCGCCTGTCAATCTTAACGAGCGTAACACCCACAACTAACAACAGAGTGTGCTTATCAAACAATTATTTTGAAATAATATATATGTATAACTGTTAAATTTCACAAATGCTTAACGAATGATCAACGCGTGCAATACAAAAGTTGCTTTGCGCGGCATCAAGTTAGTTTTGATTATCACATTTGTGAACCGTCGGATTGAACTAGCAGATCACTTCAACACTCTCGGCTGAACTGCAATGGGCAACGTCGCGTCCGACAATGAGATATATAAATGACAATCAGCGCGCTCGTCATTCTTTTGCGTCGGAATTTCCCACTCAAGAGAAGCATCAGCTGAACCATCCGAAGGAAAAAAAATGTAACGTGGACAAGGCTAGATCGGGAACTGAAGGCATTTAATTTAATACCCGCCTGGTTTAGTTTGAATATAGAGTTAGAGTAAAAGCGGAGTAGATTTGCCCGTTACTTGACCACATGGATGATACACGAAGGATGACCTATATAGCAGGTTGGATCCCCAAGGATGTTTTAGATCGACGCGGGTGTGTTATGAATCTGAGTTCAAGCTCTTCTCATTGGCAACACAAAGCTAGAGAAACCGGCTCCGGTTGATCACTCTAAAGACACTGACAAGCAGCGTAAATATAAGAAAACAAAACAATTGTGATTGCCGAACGCCAGATAAACCGTACAACCAAACGAACACTGCTCTTTGTTGTATGTTTTTCAAATGGCAACATGTCCCAGTTTCGCACACGATCTTACGAGTTATGCTAAGCGCTGAGACGTTTCAAAACCATTCACGAATACACAAAAATTGATTCTCGGTCGAAGTTTATTTTTGTGCGACTGAGACTGAAAGGGAAAAGCATTCATGTGCATCGATTATACTGGTTGGTAAGTTTCCAGCACATGCGTACGTCGGAATATCTATATTTTTGTTGTAAAAGCAATAAGCACAACTCTGTTAAAACACAAACGAGGTGGGGGGTATCTTTATTCATCAGGTATAAAAATACACGGTGGGGTCAGTAAACAGAGACGTGGCAATCCACGGTGTGCAGAACCGAATCAGAATGGCCACATACCAACCGCGTGTTGGACAAGTCAAAAGAAATAACATCTCGTGCATTCGTTCCTGGAGGTAAGGCCGACGACATGACGAGTTTTTTGCGTGAACCTTTATAGCCTGCCCAGCAGCCTGAAACGAAGAGAGCAATGAATGCATATAGATATTTAGCAATACACTTAAGAGCAATCCCGATACATGTTCGATTCCATTATTATGCCTTTCGCACAAACCAAGCAAAGCACATGGACTTGGATTATGTTAAGCAGCATTAGGTAGTAATCATCTAATTGTTACCACCCGTATATGCACTGCCGTTGCCACGAACAAGATGACACCACATCGTATGAAGTCGCTACACCACCATCATTCCGTTTTATAATGATCTATAAAGTAAGGTTCGTGTAAACTGAGAGTAAATCTGACAGCGTCCAGTCAAACAGACAACGCGAAAACTTCCTGAGCTCAGTCGTGATCGAATCCAAACACGGATGTGCAATCGTGCAGCAATTCTGTGCTGTGCGGCTAACATCGCGCTAAATTGATTGGCCACCGGTAGTGAGCTTCATGCTGAAACACGCTGGAGTCTCACTGCCATTGATATTTTCCTTTCCCGTATCTGTTTAGACCTGGACAACCTGACAGTATCTTAGCCCACGTGCAGTCTCTAACTGTACGGCACTTTGCCTAGACCAGGCTTGTGCTTTCATGCATAAAGCACACCCAAACAACAAAGATCCTAAGGTCAAAATATTCCAAATGGAAAACGAGACCGAAAGAACCCCGTGAACACCGAAGAGTGACTGTCGATGGCAAGAATGTTAAACGAATACAACATGATTGATCGCTTTTGAATAAACCATTCTCAGTGGAAAATGTCTGATTCGGAATTAACAGAAGCAGTAACAAAACAATTAAATGTGATTGGCCGTACCGGTCTCGATAGAGGCAATGATGCTAAACATTGCATACTGAAAACGCTGGCACGATTGATCGCGTCAAGAGTAAGACAACAAATTCGGAACACAACTGTCGGGAATAAAAAATGCTGCCGTGTAAACTAGACGCTGCAGAACAAACACACAACAGGCCATTTCATTAGCACACCAACGACATTTAAACTATCGTGGATCCTCTCTGAACATTCGATGCTCAATTTTCGATACCATAAAGACGAAATCGTTAAAAATGGAATAATTTGTTGGGTGCTCAATATTCAATGAACTGGCACTAAAGAGAACATTTCGTCTCATTTGAAGACGATGATTTCGGGATGTTTCGATTCATCGGGTGGAGGCAGTAAAATGTGGTTGAGTGAGCCTTGAAGGCATTTTTCTAGAGTGCGTTGACGAGGTACAATTTTCATGGGATATGACTGCGAAGATTGCAATTTAGCCCAATGCCTATTTTGTCTATATGAGAGTTACTTCGATTCGCTGTAATTCGAAGTAATGGTAAGTTATTCCGTTGAGCCAAGCAGATCCAAATAACTCAGATTAGTCAATAAACACACTGGGCAGATGATTTTTAACGAACAACTGATTTATTATTCATTCTTCAGTTTCCGCTGCTGTAATTTACACATATACTTTGAGAAACTACGGTGAAACACAGCCTTATTGCGGGGAAATTGTTATCCGCCAACGCGCATATTTACGACGATGCCACAGTGAAAAATCAAAATATAAATAGCGGAATTTCACAATAAAAATAACTTAGACTCCCTAAGGTAATCACGCAAATAAGCCACGTGATACACCTTTAATAAAACGTAGAGTGATCCCAAATTTTGTAAAACGGGTTTCGGCACACTAATGAGTGTAAGTACATGGCAGTGTTATAATCAGTGATATTGCAAATTACCAGTACAACAGATGCGGTAAAAGAATGTTAACTTAGAAACATTACAATAATTTTTATTTGAGACATACAGTACCCGAAAGAAAGAAAAGTTGTCATTGAATATTGACTGAGAGCTAGTTGTCGCAAATCACTAATAAAAATTGACTTCTGATTTATAGACATACTTACGAAGTATGATGGTATGAAAGCACAAGCCTGATCCAGGCAAAGTGCCGCACAGTCAGAGACTGGACGTGGGCTAAGATACTGTCAGGTTGCCAAGGCCTAGACAGATATGGGGGGGTAATCGAAATGGCAGTGAGACTCCAGCGTGTTTCAGCATGCAGCTCACAACCGTTGGCCAATCAATTTAGCACGATGTTAGCCACACAGCACAGAAATACTGTACGATTGCACATCCGTGCACCACTTACTCACGAAGTAGTAATAAAAAGTGATGCTCACATGTAGGTGCAACTGCTAGAAAGTGACAACTTACCGGAATCGTCACGAGAACTAATTTGTAACAACCCGGCAGTCTGAGTGGCCAGGTACAAATGTTTCGGCTGACGTGGATGAAAATGCAATTCCCACACGGTCCCGCCACCGCAAGCAACTTCCGTAAGCGGGTACTGGTCAGCTCGCAGGTCCCAGAGATAAGCTCCCACTCCAGCCGTCTCCTCACCACCCACGGCAAACAGATGCGGTTGGCCAGGATGTTGAGCTAGGCACTGAAGTGGCCGAGCATACGAAGGCCTTGAGGAAGAAGTGTGTCATGAGTGTGGGTATGAGCACAGTCGTGAGGTATTTACATAATCAGTAAGATGGCAAATGAGATCACACAAAGCGACGAGAATAAAAAATAAAGATACATCGATACTTCTCAAGGAATTAATATTGCAATACCCACCGAAGTAAACGTTGTTGAGGTTGGCGTAGTCCGCAACGAACATCCCAAATTTTTAACTGGCCTAATTGGTTCACGCTTGCTAGTAACGAGGCATCCACGCGTTCCAATGCGTTCACGGTTGTTATATCATCGCCCGTCTGCAAGCAAGCATCTAGAAAAAAGGTAACATGGGGGTTAAGTGACCCAGGAATCACGATACTAATTAATGTATATTTGAATTGAACAAACACATACGCATGTGATGGGGCGGAGTGTCGCACAGTTATGGGTTGCGCAAAGGATGAAATAATATCCCTGTGTAAACAGGCAAGAATAATGTAAATAAGGCTGAGGCTTGCTATCACATGCGCAACAGTGGAAACATTCTAGCCCACGAGCAATCGATTACTGAGCGGAACATTGCGTGAATTCAGGCACATGATTTCATACACACCCACCTGCTGATGCTCGTGACCTTGTAGACGATAGTGAATCGCAGCCGGCTTGGTCACTTTTAGGTAGCCGCCGCACATCTACCAGCGCTAACCGTCCAATATCATCGCCCAAGAAAACGTGCGACGCGTCGGCCGATAACGCCAGACTGGAGAGCGCGATGGATTGAAAGTATGGCACCTGGAATTTGGGGGCAAAGGGTATCCAGCTAGATGTCGCCCTTGCAAGACGCGGAACACCCGAAGAACTGAAGTTGAAAACTTGTAATGCACCAAAAGAACTGATTGTGAAAATTTTCTCCGTTGGTCTGTGCACCTAATTCAAGAGAAGTAAAAAGAATTTAAAAAGTACAAACCAAATGAAATCGAGAATCACTTAGTCTATCGCACACATACTTTCAAATCCTGTACCCAACCTGAATGAACCAAGGAGTGTACCAAACGAGGATCATCCAAGGAATCCCCAATTACGCCGGGAGCAACATCATCCTCTTGTTCGGAAACTGGTTGAAACTGCCCGGAATCAATCAAATGACCGCAACCGTATTGCCATAAACACAAGCGGTTAACCTGGATAGTGGTTACAAGGGTAAAAACTCATGGATAAAATGTGTACGTAAAGAGAAGCTATGATAACTAAGAACCGATAATGGAAGATAATATAATAATGATAGTAGGCAAGAGACGACGAAATGTCATTCATACACGGATGAGTAAATGGGCGTTTAGAAAGCTAAAAGTTATAAGAATAGTGCTATGGTATCAGGAGTGAAATATGACTGAGAGGTAACAATTTCAAACCAACTATGACTTCACAGTTGGGAAAAGTGCTAACCCTTAATTCGTAGCTAATCTGAAACCATGGGAAAATACCAGGTCAGTACCACGTCCACCGGGTTAAACCGTATCACGTGTACCGGTTTATGCTCATGAAAACTAAGAGAAGCACCACCGCTGTGGGCTCTCACTCTGTGCTAAGTGATTCAAGCAGTAAGCAGGGACGAAGAGTTAAATTCTCGATTTTTTAAAAGGGGAGAAAAATGACAAAAATTTATTTGAAAACGTTCGAAATTACAGCTTCAGGCTAACTAGAAACATAACGAATTCCGAAAAATTGCACATGAATTAATATTCCCTCAAAATGTACACATGACATCAACGAGATAAATTTGACTGTAATTGTTCAATGAGCAGTTCCTTTTGACAAAGGCATCTTGATGCAAAAGGGATAAAGGACCTCCTTCTAGAAGGCAATATGGTGTGTTTTAATCGAGTCTTTGAAGAAGCTTGACTTTTAAGAAGATCACCATACAGCTGGTGCGAGTTATCACTGAGGATAATATTTATAAGTCGATCATCATCATCAAAGAGAGCGTTACACCGGTAGCACGTACCGAATGCTTAACTGTCATACAAGCATGAAAAAGTAAAATCCTAAAAGATGGGGAACAGTGGGACTTAAATTGCTACGATTTTTTAGAAGAGTAAGCACAAACAAACTGGGAAGAGGTGCCTATACCTCGAATGGAACATGCATTCGAACAAGTTTCGTGAACGAGTAAATCGATCGCAAGAAGAAAAATGTTATTCCAGAATTTTTAAGAATGCCTTCGTAAGAAATAGAGCTTGAATGTGAAACGAACCTGATACAATGTTTAGGAAACACAAAGTCTTCTGAAAGAAGTGTTGTATGCTTCCCTGTCATTGTCCCACATGCAGCCTACCTAAGCCCGTTTAATGGTTAATGAGCAACTGTACAATTACAACAAAAAACATTTAAATAAACAACATGCGACACCAGACATAAATAGCGCATATAGTGCAACCATGCTCCTCGAAAAAATAAACCCATTTCATCTTTTTCTTTGCCGACATGGATTAGTGTCATCAGTAGAAAAAATCTTATGTAAACGATCGATAAGTTGAGAAGTGTGTTGCTTGATACAACCTTTCACGGTGTCCCTCCAGTGTTTTATTTCAACTGTTTACCAGCAAGATATGCTGAGTGAATATATACTGGCGCAAACATGGGACGTATTGATTTTGTAATGAGCATACAAATGGGATGTGCAATCGTACAGTACTTCTGTGCTGTGCATTCCGTGCTACATTGATTGGCCACGGGTAGTGAGCTGCATGCTGAAACACGCTGGAGTCTCATTACCATCTGTATTATCTGTATTCTCTATTTCTCATATCTGTCTAGGCCTGGGAAACCTGACAGTATCTTAGCCCACGTGCAGTCTCTGACTGTGCGGCACTTTGCCTGGATCAGACTTGTGCTTTCATACATACATACAAATGGGATTCATTGTATTGATGCATTTTACTATTTACACCTTTCATCAGGAGGTGGTAGGATTTCAATCCACCTTGTTTCTGCCGAAAATGTCAAATTAGCTGAGAAGTGTTTAGAAAGCGATGGTAATGTTGGCAAGATGTTGATATACTGTCTTGAAAGAATGAAGAATAAGATACACACGCGAGAAAATGAGAAGCTGATCATGAAGCAAACTAAGCTACGAAATATAACAATAGTAACACTGCAAGAAATCATTCTCCTCCGTGGTCAACTCACTTTATCCATCCAACTACCTGTAACAAGCATTTGACTGGAAACCGCATCGGGTGGGGTCACGTAGCGCACTCGTGATAGTGGAAATGAAAGGCATTTTACCGAAGAGCCATTCTCACTGGAATTGACCATGATCGAATATCTGGAAGTAGAGGATGGTAAGCCATCGGAAAACAGCAAATTGGTGAGAGAAATTCGCACAGGTTAAATGTTCAGCCATCGCCTCGAAAGGATGTGGACAAATCAAGGGGAAGTAATGAACCTGAAGGAGAAAGCTGAGGACAACCTAACAATTTGGCACCGTCCACAAAACGTACCGGCAGCAATTATTAAATACATAAAAGCACAGCTCATGGGAAGGTGGTATCTGCGGTGGAAAGATCTAAAAACAACGTTTGAACTAAGCAAACAAACAAAGTAATGAACAGCATTTTCTAAATTGACTGAGCGACTTTCAGAGTGACTATAGAGGCAGTGAACCTGACTGCGTTCAGCATAAGAGTTGCAACCATTTTCATTAGCAAATTATACACGTTGTATTACGATAACTCCCAGTTTCTACATACAAACCAGAGTACGTACGTTTGTAATCGAGCAAGTGCTGATCAGTTTTATAAAATTCACATTAGTGCAAATACACACAAGTCTTGCCAAAAAACATGAAAAAATATTCGTGTATAAGGATTGTACCTAAGGTTAACAAACGAGTAATTATCCAATCCCACTCACCACAGCGGATAGGAAGAGATGAAGTGTTAGGAGGGCACCCTCTGTTGTATAGACAGTGAACGAACTATCGATTAATCACCAATCAATATTGATGGTGAGTTCATATTATGATTTTCACTCACTGATATTCACGCACTCGCTCACTTTGTGATATTCTTTGCAAGTTACAAAGGAGATTGAGTCGACATAAGGGACACTTCCATTCTGGGACTGTCTCGCGCGAAATCAGAATGGAAAAATAAGCACTACGGTCTATCGTAAGCCAATCGACACAGATACGGTACTCATCAGCACACACCCCAAAAGTATTCAATTCAGTTGCGAAATCGCTGTTCTACAAAGTTGAACGCTTGTGCAGCGATGCAACAGATAAAAAGCGAGCCCATCAAGAAGTTAATCGTCGACTTGCTGATCATGGTTACCCTAAGAGCCTAATTAAACGCCAACTGAAACGGGTTAAATACCCAGCACCCAAAACGGGGAACGTTGGGCGTGCAACAGTGTCTATACCTTACGTTAAGGAAGCGTCAGAGGGGATAAGTCGAATCTTGAATAACGCAGGTATACGAGTAACGTATAAAAGGGGTAAAACGCTCCGTTCCTTATTAACGCATCTCAAGGATAAAACACCTTCGAGGTGCGCGACGAATTGCGTATATAAAATCAACTGCAAGGGTTGCTCGGGATTATATATCGGGCAAACATCCAGAGAACTCAGTACTGGGATAAGTGAACACAAAAATAGAATCGGTAAGCAGCCACGCAATTCCAGTGAATATCAAACACTGATCAGAGATTCAGCACTAGCTGAACAGCGGTGATCTTGATAACGTAGAAGTGAAAAGGCGGGGAATAAAACCATACATGGAACGACTTCACGCTGAGGCGGTTGAGATAACAAAGGCTGATAAAAATGCTGTCAATAAGGTGGATGGGGCTGATATCTCCACAATCTGGCGTCCGGTCCTGCAGCGGATAAACATTAACGTGCGTAACCCCTAGTGTGCGCACGGATTACGCAATCGCGCTAATCTGTCAGCAGATGTCATTCACACCTGCCAAGACTAAAACAATTAAGGGATTAAGGTAGGGTGGTGGTGCGTCAGTTGATCTGGAACGCGCCTGTCCTTCTTAACGAGCGCAGAACCCATCATGGACTATGCAGTTCTTAACCAGCTTATGATTGGCCATGTGAATGCAATTTAAGCTTGATTTCTGTTCGCACCGACACCCTTGGTCTGCCGAAGCTTCTGTGTCAGAAGCGAAACGTTACCAATAAACTACTCTCACTGATTCATTACAAACTTTATTTTTCGATGATTATGATTCCCCGATCGGTCACAAACATTTTCTATTATATTGGTGAATAGACGAGTTCAGCAACGGTTGTGTTCTGTCAAACCCATGGCTGGGCCAGTAGTAGCAACCACAGACATACATGACGTCTCAATTATGGCGATAAGGACTCAACCAGTTAAAAACGTATGCATATATATATATATATATATATATAATATATATATTTATATATACCTGATCCAGGCAGTGCCGCTAAGTCAGAGACTGCACGTGGGCTAAGATACTGTCAGGTTGCCGAAGCCTAGACAGACATGAGGGGGAAATAGAAATTGTAGTGAGACTCCAGCGTGTTTCAGCATGCAGCCAATCAATTTAGCACGATGTTAGCCGTAGAGCACAGAAATGCTGCACGATTGCACATCCGTATGCATAAATACAACCAAATAGTCCCCGAACAATAACAGCTCACTGATACCGGTAGAATGAGTCACGTGAATCATGATGAGCATCCAACGTATAAAATTTGACATCTTTACGAGACCACTAAGAATCGCTACGTGATAGACACACGGATGTTCAATTGTGTCCTGTTAGATTGTTACTGGTAACGAGCGAAATTGGAGAAAAAATCTTCAATCACATTGCGCTTCGCTGCCTCTAATACATCTGACAAGATCACTTTACGGGTCTCTAGGTTTGAGTTCACACGAGGATTGCTATTGTCGACAATTAACTATGATTCTACCATGCTTTTCAGCTAACAAACGGCCAAAAGCTACGAGCGAATAACATCGGAAGCGACCAAAACTATCTAGAAAAGTCTGAGCAAAAGTAATCGAAAACAGAAACAGAAACCAATTTTATTAAATCGTATGCTCTCTGTACAAAAAAACACGGATCTGTGAAATTGTTTTCGAAGAAAAATGCGAGTAGTACATCAGTTAGTTTCATCGGTTATGTTCATGGATTCATCCAGGACATCCCTCGTGGTGCGCGATTGAGGCGCTGAACTAAATGACAACGGGGTAGGGATCGAGAACGACAATGTTGGAGCGACAAACCCATCCGTGACAGGGGTAACGGGGAGGGTAACGACAGGAACCGGTACATTTGAAACGTGATCAGATGACGTGTTTCCGAGAACAGTGAGCAAATAGCTCAATGAAAGATCAAGTGGCTGAAATAAAAGAAGTGAGGAAGATTGCTGATAAGACTAATGGCAATGAAAAGTGCAAGAATGCCATTCCCATACATGGGGAGTTACCACAAACGCGGCTGAATAAACTTTTTCCACTTTCGAGAAACTCTATGCGCAATACATTTTCACACAAGCGCTTGGAGAAGCCTTATAATATAGAATTAAAGTATTAATATCGGGAGAGAGTAATGAAAACAGAATTAAACTAGTACGCCGAATGTGAATACGTAAAAATATGGCCAGGTTAATGCGGGAAAACCAGCATGATTATTCGAGACAGAATTACACTAGTAGCAAGAACAGAACCATACAACCATCAAATAATACACCCATACATAAATGTGGGATCTCTAGGGGTACCAACAAAGAAGTGAGATGAGGTACCTACACCAGAGATGAAACGTATTCAATAAAGCGTTGTGAACCAATAAAGCATTATAACGGTCATCGCACGACACTTTACATGAAAACAAACGGCATTAAGTAAACAGCACAAGTCAACGCTCCATAATTTTAAGCCATATCATCAAGCGAGTAGCCATTTTGCGTAGATCCATAACAGGGAGACTTGTTTAAAGTACAGCCAGTTATGCTGTTAATCCCTAAGCATCTTGGGCGAACTCAGGTTGGGCTACCCTCAGAACGGTGTAATTCGTGATCCTTGTGACAAATAAAACCAAGTTAGCAAAACGATGGTTTTGAATTTAAAAGCACAAACATTGTATTTGATTGACCGAGGGGAGTCCATAATCACGAAAAGAAAGTTTGCAATGATTCGGTTATAGCTCGTTGAATTGTTTTTCTATATCAACCTCCATATCACAAAATCCATAAGATTGCATTGCGAATCCGATAACGTTGGGCAACTCCAAGAAGGGATGAATATCGAGCTGGAAAGGTCACGGTTGTTCAGGTTTCGCACCCATACCGGATTGCCCTTGGGTTTCGACCAAACCTCCGAAAAATCAAACCAAGAGATGCTATCGACGTTTTAGAATTGCGATTTGACGCAGATATAACTACTCAAATAACAAAGCAGCCAACAGCCACAAGTACTCTCATTGCTCAACATTTGTGCAGTTTCCGATGAGGCATCTAAAACCATATATGAATAGCTACAAAGAATATAGTAAATGAGCCAATCATCATGGCAATAAGCATATACACCAAAGGTAGCATAATAGCACCAATTTAGGAATTTCTTAAAGTCTGGGAGTCCATGACACACGGTGGCACTAAAGAGTAGCTATCTCGAGCAAGACATCAACAAACAATCTAGCGAGGCTAAAAACATATCCGGTTGGAATATTGACTGTCAATTTAATAACAATCGAAACGCACTTTCGATTGGGCAACGGGATCTCCACTTTCTGAGGCGTTGACCGATTTACGGTGACGGGCTGTTAAAATGAAACGGAACAATTAATGCAACTTGATAAAATTGGAGAAAATCGCGGTGCAATCGAAGTATCAACGCTGTGATATAAACCCGTGTCATATAACAAGTAAGTGAACAACTAAAGCGATGATAGAGGTAACAGGAGTGACAATGGACCTGGAGAATTGCCGTTCAGTATCACTACACATTAACATATTCCCGTTGAAAACACTGTCACGCTTCAACACTAATCATTGCGCTTGACTTATGAGCCAATTATGAAAGAAAAAAATCGTTTTGGTATTGGTATGTAAAGCGTCGCTATGAGTTAGATACAACAGGAAGCGACAGTAAATGGCATGAAATTGCTCACCCGTTAAACTATGAAAGAACGAACCAGTACCAGGACCTGGTGTATCTTGAAGTTGCAATTTTTCCAACGGCAAGTCCTTTAACTGATAACCGCAATTTGCACCAGTGGGCAAACCCCCCACAGCGGAACTATCTGCTCTGATTGACGTGTCATTCGCTGCGTCAGCCGCCGCAACTTCAAAATCACCCGCCAACACTGTAATTTGACGGAACAAATCCTTGGCTTCTTCGCGCGTTTCTGGAAATTCGAGACATTTGCTGGCCGCCGCTGCTGAATCCTCATAATGACCCACTTGCAAATGGTAATTGGCGAGGTATTTATAAGCTTGGGCTAAATCAGCATGATTGTGAACCTATGCAACAGAAATGGAGACTCGATAAGAGAGAGAAGAGAATTTGTAAAAACCTAAAAATAGTGAAATGACGCCCGCTTCGATTGGAAAAGAAATGAGAAGCATGAATGACAGCAAAATCCTGTAAATATTATGGTATGGTGTGGTATGAAAGCACAAGCTTGATCCAGGCAAAGTGCCGCACAGTCAGAGACTGCACGTGAGCTAACATACTGTCAGGTTGCCTAGGGCTAGACAGATATGACAAAAGAAATAGAAAGAGATAGAAATGGTAGTGAGACTCCAGCTTGTTTCAGCACGCAGCTCAATACCGGTATCCAATCAATTTAGCACGTTGTTCGCCGCACAGCACACAAATACTGGACGATTGCACATCCGTGCAGATATGAGGGAGAAATAGAAATAGTAGTGAGACTCAAGCGTGTTTCAGCATGCAAATATTAGCCAGAAATAAGTGATTCGTTTAAAGCAGCTCGTTAAGTTGCGTAAAAAAGAAGCATTTCAGAGGGATAGAACCATCATCATCACAAAGCACTGGAGTCAGATAAAGTAAACGTCAAACGCACAGTGGTTGAGAAATAAACGAATTGGATCCGATTGAAAAAAACTTATTGCGAACCTAAGTGATTTTTATTCGCCTTATGGAAGAGACCTCATAATGAAAACGTAAAACACCTAATATGGAAGAAAACATTCATTTAACACGGAGAGTCAAACAGGTAATACGAGGTTAAACTCTCACCGCCATATGCGGCCACGATAACAGTTGGCAAGCAAACGCTTCAGCATTTTAGCACCTCGTGCCAAGTACTCTGTCACGATTTATTTGCGGCGCACAAAATTGTAGTTTCAAATTAAAACCGGAACAAGTTTCACGAAATCTCGCAAATGACTACATGTGTGTTTGAAATATGAGGTCCGTTTACCTTTGTTGGAAAACGGAATCAGGATACTATGGTTAAACTGCAAAAAACTAATTTACCATCTATCGATTGGAATATGTTTGGGAGTGATCGTGTATTCAGAATGCAAAGGAATTTGTGTGCAATCGGTTAGAACAGTTTTTCGCTAATGTTTCACTTCTGACACAGAAGCTTAGACAGACCAAATGTGACAGGTCAAGAGAGGGAACATGACTAAATATATTGTGGTGCTCACATCCTCATCCCTTACACACCACTACCGGTTGTTGGTCGTTTGAAGTGGAGGCAGTAAGATCAGGTTCAGTGAGCCTGGACTAAATAGTATTCTAACCGCCACCTCTGGTTTGACCTTACAGCCGAGCAGCCTATAGTAAACTTAGAGGAGGTCAAGTCACGTAGACATGGCCATGATAAGTGGTCGATTTGATACAAATAAAGATGGTCAAAGTCGGTTAACACTGTGGCTCACATTTACCATCTAGGGAACAACGATGATGAGTTCGCGGTCACTCTGGTTGTGAGATCAAACTCGATTAAGCAAATCTGCGCAATACTTGATGGATGAATAAATCTGACAGAGGAGCAACGGCTTCACAGTTTAGACGCCTGTGGGATGTTAGTTCTCTTTATTTTTCAGCGGACAATTACAGCGCAACGGTATTGAAGAGACGATGACGCTGAAGCATATTAATTATGAAACTTTTAAGACATTGCTGGAACCGATTTAATCAAACTGAGAACCGAACAAGGGCAATTCCACGGTACGTTCCAGGAGTGCCTTGATCATCGCGCAAAAGATTGGTTTTATGCCTACAATGAATGATCAGAGCAGCACCGTTTGTTGGAATTACGTCAATTTTGCGTGGTAGTCGCGCATTCAAAGAAGGAAGCACTCACCGGGAGGAGTTGTGCTTGATACAACAGGAATTAAGGGACATAACCAACCCATTTATTTCGACAGAACTGGTTGAATATGGTCACATTATACGTGTAACATGAGCATAGATGATACGGTATTTTCGTTCATACTACAACACGCATACATGCAACAGAAAGTTTACAGTGTGAACTATGCGGTATAAATAACCGTGCTCGGGCTAGGAGAACTAGCAAACACCATTGACTTTAATAACTTATAATAAAAACACGCAGCACTATTCAAAAATGCCTCAAATTGACAGATGACTGAGCATGCGGGATGGACGAAGGTGAACATTTTTTGAGACTGTGATTAATTGTATAGATCGGCCTGCAATTGTTCATTCGAAATCCAAACTCCTCACATCAGAAGCCACCGTCTAGAGCCTGACATCAAGCAACATTTAATTACCAAAATAAAGAGAAGAGCAAATGCCATTTTAAGAGAGAGAGAGAGTAGTGAACCCCGGTTAAGCATGCATATACTCCCATTTGAAATACCGTAGTAGTGAAATTATTCTTCAACATAAATAAAACCACGCGGAACATTACTCATTGGTTTCCCTAAAAATGATGGACTTTAAAACAGCGATTTTAGCGATTATGTATAATCCCAAGTGACAAAAAACAACCTCCACTCATTGTGCATATAGTGTATACAAGAACTTTTATGCTATCCGGGTTATAGTCGGATTTTGGAACATGGAATGTCCAGTTAACCGCGAACATGGGCGTTTCACATCTTTCTGCATATATTGCAACCGTGTAGATGCAACACGCCAGTCACATGATAACCTAAAATTGAGGTGTGTGCCCTCAGAACTTAACTCCTCTGATCCAAACTGTCTCCACCTGATGACGAAAAACCGCCAGAAACCGGTGGTGGTGTGTAAGTGCGGGTGACGGGAGCAACACATTACTTTGGTCATCCGATCTAAGTTAATAATGAACCAGCTGTTTGTTTACACGTAGAATGACCAAGCAGTGAAAATTGAAATGAAAAACATTTAAATCACAGTGAAAGATAATTGCAATGCATACTTACACCATTATGCTCGCACAGTTTGACAAATTCGGTATACGCGGCAGCTGCCTCCGCGGTCTCGTTATACTGCGCGAAACTTTGAGCCAATCGAACAAGCGCGTTACCCTCAATGTCTCCGACACAATGAGCTCGCCAAAAGCACTTTTTCGCCTCGCTAGTTCGACCCAAACTTTCGTAGATTTCACCTAATGCTACGATCACGCGCGAATCCGTTGGAACAAGATACTGCGCCTCACTGGAAGCATAATGAAATAATCAAGCGTACAACGCCAAAATTTGAGATGAAAAGAACATGTCACTATAAAACTGAAACTTGCAATAATAATGCTTTTCGTGAATGAGGAGGATATTATGAAAAACAGTCACGCTTAAGGCCGTAATATGAAACAAAATACGGAAAACTTTACTCAAAAATGGTACTGATGTTTTACACTATTACCATGTGCGCCTTCCAAGTAAACAAAAACTTTTCGTCTGCAGTGGTTGCAAGTTGAACACATGTTCAAATATAAGCGTTCACCATAACTAGACATTAAATGCGCACCGACACTGGACCAAAAGTTGTGGCAATTTACCGTTGTGACAACAGGTTGAAACCATATCACCTGTACCTCTTCAGGCAAATTAAATCAAAGAGAATAACCGGTCAGATGAGCCAAAAAGAGCCAAACGATGAGACAAAATCAGACACGACTGTCGTACCGAATACCACTACAGGTAGCGATCATCACAACATAAATAGCTCTTCGTTCTTGCGCAGATGTGCAATCATGCGGTCCTTTTCTGCTATGTAACAAAAACTGTGCGATATTGATTGGTCACATGTAGTAAGCGGCATCCAAAAACGCACTGAATATTTGAGAAATTACGCTACTTATTAGTAGTTAACCCGATTGATGAGATTCTGTTGATTTAAAACAAACAAAAAATGGACGAACTTATGCGATTCGTTGGTATGGTATGAAAGCACAAGCCTGATCCAGGCAAAGTGTCGCACAGTCAGAGACCGCATGTGGGCTAATATACTCTCAGGTTGCCCAGGCATAGACGGATATGAGGAAGAAAAAAGAACAGGTAATGATAGTGAGATTCCAGCCTGCTTCATCATGCAGCTCACTACCTCTGGCCAATCAATTTAGCATGGTGTTAGCCGCACAGCACAAAGTACTGCAAGTTGGAGATGCGTGATCATTCTACGCAATAAGATAGTTCCAGATAATTAAAGTCGTAAACACCCCGAGGAAATATTGCTTTCGGGGTCAGCCTATTGAATGAATCAGATTCATCGTTCTGTTACTTTTCCTTCAAAGACTTGCACACCGCTATCGGTTTGGAAATGCGTGCACTCCATAAAGGGGGAATATTGTGGATAGACTCACCGATAATAGTAAAGAGCAAACGATGGCAAATCGAGAATTTCATACATCTGGCCAAGCCCGTACCATGCGCGGTAATCGTGCGGATTGTGAGCAATCGCTTGACGATATGCATGCACAGCCGCGTTCGTGTTGCGCAGCTCGGTATACTCATGACCTACAAGCAAGTGTAAAACAACATATGAGAAACATTTTCCAAACTTTGCGTTTGACAAGTGCGGCGCGAGTTTGGAGGGTTGAGCAATAATCGCAATTGTTAGAGCAGCAACGATCATGTTGTTACCCACACACTGCGAACTATACGGCAGTGAAACAGTGATAGCAAAGGATGGATGGGAAACAACAATTAAATGTCAGGTCACTATTGTGACTTCCAGCATCGCGACGAAGTAACGTTGGTTATGTGACCAATGCAACCCTCTATCTAGTCACCGAATTGAATAAGGTAAAATGCTGTATTGTGAATGTACTTTGATTTCTTCACAAAATGGGTTAGCTTTGTACGCATAAATTATTCGTAGAATAAACAACATACACATCAAAGTGACGACATAAATTTGTTTGTAAGCGTTCATTATGATGTTTATTTTGGTAAAGAAACCTCAACGTGAACGGAATAAAACGAAAAAAGGATTCTGTCTTCGAGTTAAGCGGTATTTTTCCCTCTATAGGGCAGAAAAAGTTTCAAGAATAAATAACACATAGCATTAAGGATACTATATTTTATTTTTAAATGTATATCAGTAAATTAGAGAGAGAGAGTTAAAGTAGATGAAAGGCCGAACAGTTTTTTACAAGGTTCAAAAACAAGCAACGTTATGCAAACGTTAAAGATTAAATCTTACTAAAACCCCAGGGGAGTCGAGTATGTTCAACTACAAATACAAGATTCCTTTCAGGTAAGTTATGAAAGCTTGGCTTAAAATGTTGAAATACGCTTCACCTGCGGCACTAGAGGATTTGACCTTTCCAGGACAAAATCAAAGTGAGAAATATAATAATTTCCAACGCGCTTCAGTATTTTAATTGCTGTTTGAATCCGGCAAAACGCTAGAGCGCCGACGCATGCAGAGGAACAAAACTGACCTACAAGTGTCCACACAAGAGAATAGGACGGCTTTAATTTGAGTGCACGTTGAAAGTATAACACTGCCTTGTCGTGCTGCCCGCGAAGACTGAAGAAATTACCAATGACGCAGCAAGTTTCTGGGCGATACTTGTCCAATTCCGCGCAACGATGTGCGAGATGCGCGAGTTCGACAGACTGCTCGCGAACAAACAGGACGTTTGAGTAAGCATCTACATTGTCCAGACGACAGGGAAATTTGGTAAAGAGCTGTAGATCAAGAAGAAAATGGGGGTTGTTTAATTCAATATTATACCACGAGTGCA
Source organism: Atriophallophorus winterbourni (assembly GCA_013407085.1). Classification (NCBI taxonomy): domain Eukaryota; kingdom Metazoa; phylum Platyhelminthes; class Trematoda; order Plagiorchiida; family Microphallidae; genus Atriophallophorus; species Atriophallophorus winterbourni. The sequence continues at coordinate 67,554 of JACCGJ010000013.1, forward strand.
AGCGATGTCTCAAAGTAAAAATTTATTGGGTAGCTTCACGCAAGTATAAAACCAGGGAATGTGATAGTGTCAAAAACCGCAGACGGAGTGTGATTCTTCTGTGTTGACTTGATAAAAATAGAATTAAGTAAGCAATCAAATTGATCTGATCGAATGCAGTTCAACCCTGTTGGCTGGGGACCCCGCTTTGTACTCAAATTCCAAAGAATCTTCATTGAAGCCGACTCATCCTCCAAAAGGAGATAGTCGCACAAAGTAAAGTAAAGTAAAGTAACAAAATGCGAAATAGCTTCACAACTGTGAACGCATAGAAGAAACATAAGGAAAACGTAAAAATGAGCATATTCGGTTAAATAAGCACCAGAATTATTAAATTACGAACGAGATCAGCCAGATATGTGTGGTATTATAACGTGATAAGGCTTTTGTTGTCATTGCACACATTCGACCAAGTAGATTTATCAACAGTGATGAGCTGCATGCGGAAAAACGCTGCAGTCTCACGGACATTTTCTCATTTCATCTTGCATCTGTCTAGACATGGGTAACCGGACAGTATCGTAGCCCACAAGCAGGCTCTGACTGTGCAATGCATTGCCGGATAAAGGCACACATTCGAACAAGTTGTCATCCAGAACTAAACACATACATTGTTGGTCCTTTCAGGGAAAGCCAATCGAGGATATGCATCCGAAGACATTTCTATCACAGCATATAACGATTTGTATGACGGCACAATCTTAAGCATATTAAGACGCAAAACAAGCACTCGTCGTAGTTGACGAAAGCTTAACTCTGTGGAATAGAGAAATAAGATGCTTCCGTGTAATAAATAAACGCTGTTTTGCAGCAACATGGTGACAGTATCGGTTGTGTGAGCAAACTTTAAGCTGCCGATAGTTCAGCGGTGATGCAGATAAAAAGCAATTTATTGCAGATACCAAACTATCGACGCCCTTACTCGGTACGGATGTTCAATTGTGTAACACGTATGGCTACACTGTGTTAAATTGATTGCCACCAGTAAAGAACTGTATGCAAGGATGCGATAAAGCCTGGCTGCCAATATCTCCGCCTTATATCCAGGTAGGGATGCACAATCGTGATGTACTTCTGCACTGTACAGCTAAGACATTGTTAAATTGATTTCTTACCAGTAGTGAGCTGCATGCATAGACGCACGCCAAAGTGTCATGAGCATTTTCTCTTTGCTATATCTGTCATGGCCTGGGCAAACTAACACGCGCAGTTTACAACTGTGTGGCACTTTTCTGGATCAGGCTTGTGATCTCGTGTATACATATATTATTTCTCATATCCGTCTTGACCTGAGAGATCTTGAAAGGATCCCACGCCAATGCGATGCTTAGTTTTACTTGCTTTACTTTTATGCGATTGTGAATACGGAGGGAGTAGCCGGTGAGATCGTTGCACATGGTTATCCAGCCACCTTCCCAAGTTCATATGATGTAGACGATACGTAATCACAGGGCATCTAGATCCTACTTCACAGTCGATAGCCAGGTCTTCACTTGACGGTCATGAAACCTTAGCCAATAATGAGCGGCTTTAGGGTGGAGAACAACTTTTGTGACCTCTTAGTCTGCATTCAGAGGACGGTGCCAAGCCACCGAAGTCTTCGCTGCTAAATGAGAATGAAGAATGGAGGTATTCCGCTACATCTCGTCTGAACTGTGCGTCTCTTTGCCTGATTAGGGATTTATTTTCGAATTTCACCAATGATATTTTACCAAATTCGATTAATCGGAGCAGAAGTAGAAAATAACGCGTAAAATTTAAAAGGGATAATCAAAAATTATACTATATAGAAACAACATGTATGTATGAAAGCACATGCATGATTCAAGCAAACTGCCACACAGACATTGACCACTAGTGGGTTACGATACTGTCGGGTTGCTTAGGCCTAGATAGATATGCGAAACGAAAATAAAATAGAAATGACAGTGAGACTCCCGTGTGTTTTCGCATGCGGCTCACTATTGGTAGCAAATCAATTTAGCGCGGCTTCCGCTGCAAAACGCAGAAACAATATGACCAGCAGAAGACCAGTCAAACTTGGCAATCATATTCATTATGTCACATACTTGCCAATTTTATGAAATTTATAATAGGTGCTCCAAAATTTAAATTATAAGTCCTAGAACTGTAAATGACGAGTATAATTTTATTTCCGGCGGTGGGATAGAGGTATTAATTGCTATGAAACCATAAGGATTAGTTAACCACGCTGAGCATGGTGTCGGTGTTACGCGATCAATATGCTGTAAGCAGAGGAATACTAAAAAGTAGACAAACACATCAAAATTAGCTTTAAAAAGACACGAACCTGATCAAACTGTTTGGCTGCTAATTCCATTTGACGCAATCCATCGTATGCAAGCGCAATATCTGATTGCAAATCACTGCTTTCCTGGAAGCCACTTTTTGACAAGCGAAGAAGAATGCTTAGCGCGCGATCGTATTCATTGATCTTGATGAATAGCTAAGGCAAAAGTAGAAAACGTCAAAAAGTGTTACTCCCTTAAAGACAGTATGCTCAGCACAACATCAACTGGAATATAAAATGCGGTTCAACAAGAATGCAGAGCAATTATTTCGTGAAAACTGTACAAAGATGAAAATAAATTTGTAAAATTAATGACGTTGCATCACAGCCAACATCGGTTAAAATAAGTCCAAGTGAGATGGAGAAATTTTAGACTGTTTCCAGGAAAGGACGAAGCCAAGTTTATACGCCATCACCATAGGTCGATATCGATCAAAGAAGGTCAACAACAATAGGGTTAATTGACGCTCAAGCTCAGCTAATGAGCAAAACTACACCGTTACCACACAAATGTAGTGCATTTCATAGTCGTATACGAGTGCCTAATGTTAAGGACGCCAGGGATAGTGTTTGCTTCACTGTATAACCGGAAACCCAAGTCTCATTGCACAAGTATATCAGAAAACAATTTTACATGAGTCATCTATGGAAACAATGTCATGGATATGCGACAGCGCAGTATTTCAGCGCTGTGCAGGTAAACAAATGTTAGTGCAAATGAGCTGTTACAAGTTTCACTAAAGAATAAGCTTTTCACAGAACGCAAAGGAAACAGGACATTTTGAAATAAATACACAAAATTTTCCTAGGACAATATAAAAGATGACAATTAAAGAGAACAGAGTAACAAACTCATCATCAGCCCTCTGCAGTTCAATCAACAAAACTCGACCAAGCAAAACAATACCTTATCTCATAACACAAGAACTACGCCCAACAGGAACCTTGGGTAGCTGCTAAAACTTTGACTATGGACGCTTGTGTATGCTTGTATGACAGCACAAACCTGATTCAGGCAAAGTACCGCACTGTCATAGACCGCACGTGGGTTAAGATACTGTTGGCTTGCCTAGGTCTAGACAGATCGGAGGAAAAATAGAAACTGCAATTAGACTCCAGCATGCATGATAGCAGCACAGCACAAACGCACATCATTGCACGTCTGTAGACCCGAACAAATTGCGATCCCTTTGACTTAACCAAACTGTAGATCAGTTACGGCGATGAAACCTTCGTGATAATCACGAAATTACAGCTGGAAGATTGCATCAAAACCAAACAACGGTGTATTCAACATAATAAAATTTACACGAAAGACTGAAAGCGATGGCTGTCTCACTTTTGGACAGGCATTCTAAGAGGACAAGCATGGGTAACAAGTGTCTGCCGAAACGAGGCACACGAAGCGAGAACATTCTTAACTTAAAAGCGTTCACACTGCAACTCACAAATGGAGCTGCACAAGCGGATTATTCGAAAGTGCTGAAACACATTACAAGGCTAGACAATTACAAAATAAAAAAAACTTGTGTGTATTTTTTTCATTTCAGCTGCATTTGTGGCGACCGGGTTCCCAGGTTGTGGTACAAGAGATAAGAGTTCGCAGTGGCTTCTTTTAATTAGTGATATGGCACAAAATTATATTCAGTGGGTTTTGTTGCAGGCATCATTTGGTGGTGTTCGATCAGTCTTGCATTTTTTGGAGTGGCGAGGAAAGCTTACATGTGAGACTGAAATAAATATATTTTGAAAACTCGCAGGCAGCATAGGCAGAAATCTAGCACACACACACCTGGCAGGAGAAAGATACAACCAGAAGTACCTGCTCACACACACAGATTAGAATTTAATCCTTGTGCTTCTAAAAACGTGCCACACGAAACATCCCCAGACATAGCATTCAGGACGGTGTAATTAACAAAGAATATAGATGGACGATAGACCAAGGAGTTGTTGCCTATTCTGCAAGTAGAACAGGGATTGAAAAGGTCACACTAGAAGCAGCAGGGACACAGACAAAAAATGTGGTATGTATATATGTATGAAAGCACACGCCTGATCCGGGCAAAGTGCCGCACAGTCATATACTGCACATGGGCTGAGATACTGTCAGATTGCCCAGGCCTAGACAGATATGACAAAAGAAATAGAAAGGAAAAAGAAATGGCAGTGAAATTCCAGCGCGTTTCAGCATGCAGCTCACTACAAGGTGGCCAATCAATGGAGCACAATGTTAGCCGCACAGCACAGAAATACTACACGATTGCAAATCCGTGCACAAAAATGTGGTATAAAACATGGAGGAATATTCACTTTGAATGAGTTAACGCTAATACCGTCATCCAGCTAGACGATAAATCTCGCGCTCACAGAGCACCCAATAATGAACACCGATTACCTAGAACACCGTTTTAGTTAGTATTTGTATAATGTATAGATTAAAATATTATAACTCACCTTGGCTTCGAAAAAATGGCGCATCCAGGCAATTTCACAAGTAGGAAGCTTCAAATTATCCAGCTGATCCTTGTCTTTGATCAGAAGAGATAATTCATACCAGGCTGGCCACAGGCAGGTATATTGGCTAACAGCCCGGGAAAAAAGATCCACGGCACAATTTTCCATCCCCACTTTTCGATAAATCAATCCAAATACATAGAGGATGAAAGGGTCTGCGTTATTTAGTAAGTCGAGTTTATTTTTATTTGAATAGGCTTCGATCTCGACACGTAGAGCGGATAGTTCTTTGAAACAACGACTATGAGCGATGCGGGAAGGTTTTGAGCTTCCATCTTTTTCGAAGACACGACGTAATTCGATCTCATCGTTCGCGCGGCGTTTTTCACACGCAAGATAACTTGCATAAATATACAAGAAATAAGTTAACGGGTTATATTCCTTTTGTGCGAAGCTGAAATCATCCAAAGTTACAAACAATGACTGTAGGATTTGGGCACAATAATCATATTCACGAACGTCAAAAAGACTGCGTGCGAATAAAAAAGTTGTCAACTGATTGGAGGGTACATCGTTCAGGGGATTTGAGTTGAGTGCATCCGGGCTTAACGAGGGTGGATTGAATGAATATAAGAGACTGGTGATCCATTTACAACTTTGCGATAGACCACGAAGTTGGCAGCCAGTGTAGACTTTCAAAAGATCATTATAAACGGATGGCAGAGATATATCATAACTTTCTTCATTATTTTGAGAATGCATTATTGAGATCGCGGCTGGAAAAAAACAAAATATAAGCCAAATTCGATACAAATGTTAAAGTTTATAAAGTACGTGAAGTATGAAAGCACAAGTCTAGATAGAGTGACAGTGACGCAGTCACAGATAGAGCGAGGGCAAGACAGATATAAGATAGGGAAATGGCCATGAGACTCCAACGTGTTTTCGGCATGCAGCTCATTACCGATGGCAAATAAATTTAGCAAGGTGTTAGTCGCACAGCACATAAGCACTGCAAGTGATGGGACATTCGTGCCGATTAAACATGGGCTAAGATACTCTCAGGTTGTCCATGCCAAGACAGATAGAAGAATAAAACTTTATTTTATTATTGAATAACCCATGTTATGTTTAATTTCTTTTTCTTCCTTCTAGAACAAGATTAAAAATAGAAAAATGATAAAAAATAATCAGATTGCTAAAGTGTTGAAATGAATAGAAATCTCATGAAGTATTCCACATGATAAATCAACACCTAGCTCAACATTCAGAAGTACAAGAGACAAATGAGGTCGTGCTTCAGTGACGTGAATTGTCTTCGGGCAGATGGAGCTCGTTAGCCTGGGAGGGCATTTCATCTAAGGGAAGGAAAACCCTGATTTTAGACCTCCGCTGCCTTGCGGGATACCCGATCGCGGGAAAGGCTTCGGGAGAAAAAACCTGAGGAAAAACCTGGAACAGAGTCTGGTAGACCACCTCTTTCTGGCAACTCCCTGCTGCCTTGCAGGTCGCACTCGCTTGTGCAAAGGCTAGAGAAGCTGAGTCGAACAAACGCCGAGTGGTGCTGGGGACGCCGCTTTGTACCCAAATTCCCAAGAACCTTCTTTGAAGCCGACTCATCCTCCAGGAGGAGATGGTATGGTATGAAAGCACAAGCCTGATCCAGGCAAAGTGCCGCACAGTCAGAGGCTGCACGTGGGCTAAGATACTGTCCGGTTGCCAAGGCCTAGACAGATATGAAGAAGAAAAAAGAACAGGAAATGGTAGTGAGACTCCAGCCTGTTTCAGCATGCAGCTCACTACCGGTGGCCAATCAATTTAGCACGATGTTAGCCGCACAGCACAGAAACGCTGCACGATTGCACATCTGTCGCACAAAAGTAAAGTAAGTAAGTGAATTGTCTACGATTTCGCAAACCACATTTACATTTCGGATATCCTGATCTAAACAAGTTGGTCTAATCAAAGCCTATTGGAATAATACCAAGTAACGCAAATTCAACTTGCACGAATGAGGGAAGATAGGTTTTCCGTTAGCGTCAATTAATTTTAAAATTACTGTTAAGTGGGATAGGACACAGTCAATATGATATGTTATGGTATGAAAGCACAAGCCTGATCCAGGCAAAGTGCCGCACAGATAGAGACTGTACGTGGGCTAAAATACTGTCAGGTTGCTCAAACCTAGGCAGATGTGGAAGGAAGAGAAACAGAAGTGAGACTCCAGCGTGTTTCAGCATGCAGCTCATTACTGTTGGCCAATCATTTTTGCACGATGTTAGTCGCACAGCACAGAAATGCTGCACGATTGCACATCTGTGCTTCTAGTTATTTGTTCAAATTCAACATTGATTATGGGGACAACATCGGTCGAACATGATGTCGCTGTACACAAAGACTTTATGGTATAATACCTTTGGATGGGGAACTCATAGTCCTCAGAGGACGTACTTCCGACTACGGAAATACAAATCAGTTAACCTTAACAGCATATTCCAAACGTCATTGGATAAAACCTTTCGCAATTAAAGCGGCAAGCTATTGATAGATTCACTACGCACTGCTAAGTTTATGCTCTGGAAAGGAAGATTCTACATACCGAACCTTCTTTCACGTTTCCTGACACTACGTCTCCATGAGGAAAATGGGGTGGAAGTGTTCTACCTAGAATTTCGAAGGACATATCTATGTATGTATGTACGGAATCATAAGCGTGATCCATGCATAGTCATCGACCGAACGTGGGGTAAAATATTAACAAGTGGCCCAGCCCTAGCAGATCTGGGTAATAAAATAGTAATGAGACTCCAACGTGTTTCCGCGTGAAGCTTAGTATCAGTGGCAAATCATTATGATAAGATTGAAGGGTATGCAAATAAAAATATAAAATTATGTACTGCCTCAAGACGCAGTGCTCGGTACCCTATTATCTTTCAACATTTTAAACGAAATGGCAACCCGTTCAAGTTCACATTCATTTTTATTTTCAGATGACGAAAAATAATAAGTAGCGAGATTATAGCCAAGCTAGTCTCAAAGTTGGAACAAACAATTGAGAGGCCCGAAGACTTCGACAAACCACAAAACATGTAAAAGTGCTGCAAGCCTACGACATAACGAGAGGTGATAGGTGCAGAATCGTTACAATTTTTGAGTTGGAGTATTTTGGTGTTACGGTTATAAAAAAATTCAAATGGTCTATTCAGTGTTCTGAAGCAGCAAGCAAGGCTCATTCGCATACCTTTAAAATTCTGAACTTTCAGTCATTTTCAGTAGTGTGCAATTATGAAGACTTTAAGCTTTAAACTGGTTGTCAATAAGCATGATTACGCTCTCTTTGATGTCATTTACACCACCCCCTATATACCGAACGTGATACCAATGTGAAACCTATGCCATACGGCGTGATTTATCGCTACAACACAGTCATGTATTACTGACGGAAGACTGTAATTCCCCAAAGATATCCACAACGCATGCACGTAATGATTTTGCCTTGGAACTTCACGAACTTAGTGTAACTCATCCATTGTATAATGTTGTGAACCAACCTACCAAATCTGTGGAGTTGATGAACCATCTCTCATTGATTTGTTACTAACCAATGAATAATTGATGAATAAGGAAACGCATATTGAACCACCCGATTGAAAAAGTGACCATGTAGTCTTGACGTTATGCTATATTTAGTATGCAAGCTACTCAGCTGAAAAGACTGTTAAATTTCGGACGACCACAAATCAAACATCATGTCTGCAAACACTTTGGATTTCTTGTTTATCGACACCCCTACAGCAACCGGGTTCAACTCAACGACTTGTAATCCGATTTGGGTGAACTTCACGCATAGATTGTGTCGAACCACTTGCCGTTTAATGTAGTGTATTACGGATCAGACTACAGGGTATCACTAACTGTATCTTGGACGATTCACCGCTCAGGGTTTGTCACCGAGAGCGACCTTGGGGTGTTGATTCAAAATAATCTAGGATGTTCTGGGTCAATGCATGAAGGCAACCATTGTGGCGAAACGCAACCTTGGTTTCTTAAAGCGTGCTTTCCGCAGATTACACTTGAATTTTTTCGTCCGTTCAGAATGCGTACATTAGAACACATTTGAAGTATACTTGGTATCAATTGGAACCCGTGGCTAAAGCGTGATGAACTTGCACTAGAACGGCCTCGACGTCATGCTACGAAGCTTGTCAAGGGTTTGAGATTTTAGCTACCAAGAACGTCCTACCACGCAATATATGTTTTCAACGACTACCATCGAATTCACGGGGACCTGATATTGACGTACAGAATACTAACGAAAAAAGCGTCCTTGTAAGGGAATGCTAGTTTAAGCTTCCTCCACTCGTACTCGTGGTCATCATTTAAAGATCGCCCATCAACAAATTACGTTGGACGGTCGCAAAAACGTTTTCGCTTTTCGCCTCGCTAAAGCCTGGAATGCTCGTCCTTTTTTCGTTATCTACCCATTCTGCCCATTCCCATATTATTTTTGAAGTAGGTCTCGATATTAACTTGTTAGAAATACTATCGCTTACTTTACTTCATGATACTGTACTTTTTATAGTTTATCAGAGCACGCTTTACTCTTAACTGGAACCATCCATACATTCTTTTTCCGGAATTGAAGAAGGGATCATATTCCGCTCAAGCTTCTTTATAACATGGATCATAGATGAATTCTGCTGATAATGCACGGATGTGCAATCGTGCAGCATTTTTGTGCTGTGCGGCTAACATCGTGATAAATTGATTGGCCAACGGTAGTGAGCTGCATGCTGAAACACGCTGGAGTCTCACTACCATTTCTATTTCTCCCCTCATCTATCTAGGCCTTGGCAACCTGACAGTATCTTAGCCCACGTGCAGTCTCTGACTGTGCGGCACTTTGCCTGGATCAGGCTTGTGCTTTCATACTATACCATACCATACCTAAGAGTAAAAGAACATCGCTGCATTGCTCAAGGATTAAAGCCACCAGATGGTCCCGCGATGACCACAAGCAACTATATCTAACAGTTGATAATTTAATCAGATGGACGAATTGCCGGCCATTGCCTATAAATTAAAACAAGTCAGTCTTTATGCGCCCGCGCTCACATTATATCGGTTGAGAATAATTTCTAGGAAATAAACCTATCAGAGCGGTGGAAAAAGATTTAGGAATTCTGGTTTTGGATTATTTGAAGTCAACGTCGGACACTTGTCGTAGAATAGGCAGCGTTACCAGGATGCTGCGGGCCATTCAGCGTTCTTTTGGGGCCATTATTGCATATGTTTCAAACGCGCTTCTTAGAATATGGGCTACCCGTATGTATGTATGTATGTATGAAAGCACGAGCCTGATCCAGGCGAAGTGCCGCACAGTCAGAGACTGCACGTGGGCGGTATTACTTTACTTACTTTACTTTGTGCGACTATCTCCTCCTGGAGGATGAGTCGGCTTCACAGAAGATTCTTGGGAATTCGGGTACAAAGCGGCGTCCCTAGGCCTAGACAGATATGAGGGGGTAAATAAAAATAGATTTGGTAGTGAGACTCCAGCGTGTTCCAGCATGCAGCTCACTACCGTTGGCCAATCAATTTAGCACGATGTTAGCCGTACAGCACAGAAATACTGCACGATTGCACATCAGTGGGCTACCCGTAGCGTACCCACATTCTAAAGACGAATGTTCGTTATCGGGAGGGGGGTACAAAGGACGGAGGAGGACTATGGTACATAGTATGCGCCGCTTTACGTATGAAGATGAACGGAGCTTGCTTAATGTTTATCCCCCTGGAAATTAAATTTGCTGAAACATGCTGGAGTCTCACTACAATATGCACTTGTATTTTCTTTCTCATCTGTCTAGGCCTGGGAAACCTGACAGTATCTTAGCTAACGTACCGTCTGTGACTATACGGCACGTTACCTGGATCGGGTTTGTGCTTCCATACATATACCCGTAAAAACTCCAAGGAAATGGTTCGCCATTTTCATGGCCTACTGCATTCTTATCGCACATTAAGGTGACGAGTTCCTCCAGTTCTTTAGATTAGCAGGTGAATCAAGCACAAATGGACATAAATTTAGGTTCTAAAAGCTTATTTGTCTTAAGCTGAGCAATGCGAGCACGTTATTCATGTGGGTGAACACTTGGAACTTCTTACGGAAAAACCTGCCTCTATAGTCAGAGCAGCTATTGAAAAGCGCGTTGGTTCCGCATTTTTGAGACGTTGGGAAGAGAAGCGCCTTTGAAACTTATGCAATAATGACCCAAAAAGAACGCTGAATGGCCCGCAGCATCCTGGTAACGCTGCCTATTCTACAACAAGTGTCCGACGTTGACTTCAAATAATCCAAAACCAGAATTCCTAAATCTTTTTCCACCGCTCTGATAGGTTTATTTCCTAGAAATTATTCTCAACCGATATAATGTGAGCGCGGGCGCATAAAGACTGACTTGTTTTAATTTATAGGCAATGGCCGGCAATTCGTCCATCTGATTAAATTATCAACTGTTAGATATAGTTGATCGTGGTCATCGCGGAAACTTGCAGATGCTCCGTTTCAGATCATCAGCGATAAATAGGCAATCGATGCAACTCCGTCCTGAATATCGCTTACAAAAATCTTGAACATAGGGTCAAAAACAGATCTCAAAAGCAAACCCGAGCTCGCTATAACCGTGAACACAAAACGCGATTCACCTCACACACGGTTTATGCAGAATGGAAACGAATGCCTCGATCCATTTTAAAAGATATCCCTTAATACTTAGGCCATTCAATTTGACGAACAGTCGTTGGTATGGAACACAGTCGAATACTTTACTGAAGTCGATAAATACAACATCAACTGTTTGACCAGAATTAATCGAAGCACACCAGCTGTCACGCGTTAGGAGCAAGTTACTTATTCGCTACAACCTTGAACAATCATCCGAGCACTTGAAATTATATGTAAAATATTCTGTGGTTAAATATTTAAAACGGTCGCTTTTTATTAGAGTATACTATTGAACACACTAATGCAGCTCCTCACTTATTGGCGAGCGGATATTTCTTGTAAATTCTTCTTCTTCTGAATCGAAAGCAGAAAGGATAAAATCCCGTTTAAGCTTGACCTAGGTTTTCAGATTTTAACTAAATTTGTATTGTCAAATTAGCATTCAGCTGCTGCAAAACACAGTAGAAGTACACTCTCTAATCTTAGAAGTCCTAGTAGGTTTTTGTTTCGTTATACAAAAAGTTATATGTATTATATTAAAAGTTGAGCACCGTATCTGAAAATGAATAATGCCTAGCTTGAAGGGTGTCCAGCACCTAATTAATTGTATGACTGAGGCACAATCAGGTAAGTCGTATCAGGAAAGTCTGTTCTCACCAAGAAATGAGAGTGTGTACGAAATACCCCCTTAGAACTTTCAACATTTTAGTGGATTTCAGTGATGTCCTTTCAAATTGTGTGTATAAACTCACGCTAAACAATAATACTCAATGTATTGTGGTGCTCACATCCTCATCCCTTTCACACCACTACCGGTTTCTGGATGTTTGCCGTCATCAGGTGGAGACAGTAAGATCAGGTTCAGTGAGCCTTAAAACAGTGGAAAAGCGGTAAACAAAGTTAAACTTGTATGCCACTGCCATATAGGGTTTTTACAAAGAACCACGATGTTCAAATACAGAATCACAAAGTAATTCCTGGAAAAGCGCTCGAGGCGCATATATAAGACCAATGTATTGTGGTGCTCACATCCCCATCGCTTACACACTACTACCGGTTTCTATCTGTTGCCGTCATCAGTTGGAGACAGTAAGATCAGGTTCAGATTACTCAAGGTTATCCATGAAAACTGGCGAAGCAACAAATCAAAACTATATTCTCAAACGTACTATATATAATATATATAATATATATATATATATACTATATATATATATATATATATATTTTACACAATCATTTAAAAATGAAAAAGTGCCACCCGGCAATGCACGAGAAAAAAAAGAAAGAAAGAAAGTACAATATGAGGGGGATTTTTTTTGTCCATTGTTCCACATGTCGATTTTTTCATTTTTTTAAATTTTTTTTACAAAGTTGAGGGGGGAACACAAAATAGAATGCACTCTCTCCACTGTTGCCGGTTCTCAGCCATCGTCGACAGCGTGTCAAGCCACAGACACTCACTATCCCTTGGACCCCACCCAGGAAGCCGCGTTCGTCCGACCCGAGCTAAACCCGACGTCAAGCGTTTTAAGGCCTTCTTCCAGGTCAGCGGTTGTCCACCTGAACACCGCCGCCAGCCTGGGCCAACCGACACACGCAGCGCGCGGAAGGGTAGGCGCTCAGGCTTCATTCTCAAGACATGCCCTAGCCAGCGGAGACGGGTACGGTCGATCAGGTCTCGTAGCATCAGGCTGTCCCCACCTAGAACACGGTGCCTCACTTCAACGTTGCTAGTGCGGTGTTGCCACCACACTCGTGCAAGCCTCCGTAAACATCGATGTTCAAACACCTCCAAGCGCCGGAGCTCCTCTGCGCGTACTGCCCAGCTCTCGCACCCGTAAAGCAAGACCGACCTGACTGAGGCCAGGTAAACTCTCCCCTTGAGTCTCAAACTCACGTCAGACCGCTTCCAGAGATGACCTAGACTAGTGAACGCGAAGCGAGCTCTCGCAATGCGAGAGCCGATCTCACTTTCCAGCCCTCCTCCCCCCGTGATGCAGCTACCAAGATAGGTGAACTGTTCCACACAGTCCAGACTGAGGTCATCGACCGTCAGATATGCTTAAGCCAAACATGATATTTCCAACGAATGAAAGAAAAATACCAAACGTAGTACGATTGCGGAGAACAGGTAATGGATTAAGTGTGTGACCGGAAATAATAACACAGCTCCACCGTTAAAATCAACCCGAAGTATGTGCCACGGTCTTGTCGAATACTTGGAAATAACCGGAAATTATTGAGTACGGGAATCAGCTGAGTTAACATTGTCCTGGTGAATTACCAGAAAAAAGTTGAGTACAAAATAACTTTTCTCGTGTGATGGAAACCAGTGCAAACGCGAATAATTTTGTTTAAACTCACCCAAGGTTTGTCATCGCTACTTGTTTGGTGCAACTATGCTCAATGCTACTGAACTGGCAAGTAATAGAGAAACGAGGATAAAATGCCACCACATTGTGAACTAGTAACTACGTATGAACGTGGGTTAGTTGACCGGGGTAACGCAAATTGAGCGTACATTGACTCACTCTTTCGTTCCGTCATCGGTTCCGTGGGCCAAGATTTCCGCACTGAGTCGATCAACTTGGTCAGGCTGTAGCTGCCGGAGGACTCTGGAATAAAAAAGAAGCGATGAAACAATTGGAAATATTTGTGCACGAAGTTTGGTGTAGCGCAGCCACAGACTATACAGGGGCTGCTTGGCATGTTGTCATGGAATAAAAGCGACAGTGTGTTCTCTCATAAAATTAGCTGCGTTGTACAGTGGGTAAATTGCGTGCATTCAAGTAGAAACACAAAAACGTGATTGAGAGGAAAACCTGGTTGACGTGAAGTACCAGATCATCTGGTTCCAAAGGTTGTCATAGCCGGGGGTGGCAGTGGGGATAAGCTCCCACTGTTTATAAAATGCTCCCATATGGCATGCGTCTCAAATAGCCTCTGACAACCAAGTCCAGCTTCTGGCCTGCACGAGTGGCTCTCCGAGCCCGGCGGAACTGCTTCTACCAACAGGAGAAGGGGCGAGGGCGAGTGACTGGCGCCTGAAAACCAGTTTGCTTCGGGCAGATGTAGCTCGTTAGCCTGGGAGGGCATTTCATCTAAGGGAAGGAAAACCCTGATTTTAAACCTCCGCTGACTTGCGAGAAAGGCTTCAGGAGAAAAACCTGAGGAAAAACCTGGAACACAGTCTGGTAGACCACCTCTTTCTGGCAACTCCCTGCTGCCTTGCAGGTCGCACTTGGTTGTGCAAAGGCTAGAGAAGCTGAGTCGAACAAACGCCGAGTGGTGCTGGGGACGCCGCTTTGTACCAAATTCCCAAGAATCTTCATTGAAGCCGACTCATCCTCCAGGAGGAGATAGTCGCACAAAGTAAGTAAAGTAAGTACCAGATCATCTAACGTAACGTGTAGCTATTTGAAATTTGAATATTAGCAGCTACTTCCCACGAAGAGTTACAACGGTCTAGGCAAGCGAAATAGGGGCACAAGATAAAAATCAAGAACCGACTGGTCACGTTTCGTGGCGTTACATCCACGAATCGAAATGAAGCCACACGTTTAAAAGTACACAGATTGATCAGTTCAAACTGATTGTGGCACGGGCTTAGCTGCACAGCGCAGAAGTCCTGCAACCGGTACTGAGCTGCATGCGAAAACACGCTGGAGTCTTACTACCATTTCTATTTCCTATTTTTATTCACATCTGTCTAGGCCAGGGGAACCTGACAATATCTTGGCCAACGTGCAGGCGGTGATTGAGCGGCACTTTACTTGGATCAGGCTTGTGGGTTCATACATCATAATTGTGACGCAAGCTAAGCCACAATGCGGTTTGCATGGCGAGACCCACAATGTACAACGAAGAAGCAATACCCCGCCCCCCCGCCCAAAACACGATGGCGAGCCTATTCTGGTCACTCCATACCAGCAAGATCAGTGTTGTTGCTGGTTTGCTTAGTTGATCTCAGCCATGGATGTACGTCACAAACGCATATCGGTTGCATGTTCCACAGCGTTTCGTGTGACTAAACAGTCCGATTCCAGAGGCGCAATCTATCCAACGGCTATCGTTATATCATAAGGGTATGGCTTATCAGAGTATCCTATTCGAGCATTACACATAACAAATCACGAAAAAAAGTTTAGCACGTAAAAAGCACACGCCCAGAGATTACTCGTGGGATGATATAATTAAATCTTGTTCACGGTTGAACATGAAATTTTCAGAAAATAAGAGAGCACTAGGCGTTCAACTCATCTCAGATGTGCCCAGAAACAACAGATAACCAACCGAAATTGAACAGATTTCAAAGCAATCTCCAGATTAGCCTCTAGTATGTGCATAATGCAACTCGTTTGAGCGAAGAGACGTTGCTGTTGTAACAACATTGTTTTACTGTACATAACAATTGACCTTGATAAGGCTCTTTCCGTTGATTCGTGTTCCGTGATTGCTGCCATGTGCCTTCGTGCACCCTTTTGGCTACCGCGATAAACCTTTCATCTACTGTCTCCAACATTCTTGGGGACATTATTGTAGTGGTCGGTCCACTACAAATTGGTGAGCCCGACGTGATCACTACACTGTGAGAAACAGTCAGTCAGCGGAGCGATGAAGCATGCAGGTGACATTAAGAGGAGTGTTAGAGATCAAGATGAACATTCCAGTTACATTCAGGCTCTGGGTCTTTCGCGAATGACCAAGCATTGTTCGGCTGCGCTTTTCCGGTATACTTTAGCGGAACAGATGGGCCAGAAAATATCATTATTTCCTTAAAAACTCGTTATATCTTTTGAAGCCATTTAAATTATTAATTCACGATTCGGACTGGTCTATTTTACTTGCCATATTGTTTTCGCCAAAACAGGCTATGATATGGTATATGGTATGAAAGCACAAGCCTGATCCAGGCAAAGTGCCACACAGTCAGAGACTACACGTGGGCTAAGATACCGTCAGGATGCCCAGGCCTAGACAGATATGAGAAAGAAAATAGAAATGGTAGTGCGACTCCAGCGTGTTTCAGTAATCAATTTAGCACGAGGTTAGACGCACAGCACACAAATGCTTCACGATTGCATATCCGTGCAGGGTATAAATACAGACAAGCCACAGCCTAATCTGCCTTTTGGTCAGAGACGGTAAAGCTCTTTGCCCGAAAGGTCTGCCTTTGTTCTTGC
>JACCGJ010000013.1:85273-96218 GCA_013407085.1 Atriophallophorus winterbourni
GTCCTAACACCTACATGCATAGATCTATATTTGTAACACGACGCTGCAACCGAGTGCGAGCAATCATACGCAGGCAACGGGTGTTAAAAACAGAAATCCGACGGACATCTTCCGCTCGGATAGACCAGCCATAAAGTAGTGTAGCACGCACCACTGCCTTTAGTATGGAGTGAAACATCGCGTCGACGCCATAAGAGGCGAAGGTTAGCAAACGATGCACCCGCTTTGCGAACACGATGTGAGATCTCGTCTTCGACACCAAACAGCCAAAGCTGTCGACCGGGTTATATATATATATTTTCACAATCATTTAAAAATGACAAAGTGCCACCCAATCAATTTGGGTGTGGGCGTGATACTACCCGGTTGCCCAGGCCGAAGTAGAGGAGTTGATCTTGAGGACTCCCACCTCAAGCCTTTGGCCCGAAAGCCTAACCCGCAAGGCAGCGGAGCGAGATTAAAGATCGCACCTATCGGGGCCGGATACTGTAGGTACGGTTCACAAGCCATTCGCGAGGTAGAGACCAAGCAGGGACTCCCGACATCATCCCAACCAGTCGAGCCGGTGATCCTTGCGGATTCCTACGCCTCTTCTGGTATACCATGTCCGCGAGGGACAAGGAGACTGTGTTTGTCTGGCTTCTCACCATTGACCAACCTGGTATGAGTAACTCTGAAGATGCCACGAAGACATCACCCAGTATAGCTCAATGGATCATCGATGCACGCAAGCCGCTGCACCACGTCAAGGTCCAGTCTCGGCGCAACGGCGGTCCGTCTCCGCTCCACCGAGGTCCGAGTCTCGTCACAAGCCTGATCCAGGCAAAGTGCCACACAGTCAGAGACTACACGTGGGCTAAGATACCGTCAGGATGCCCAGGCCTAGACAGATATGAGAAAGAAAATAGAAATGGTAGTGCGACTCCAGCGTGTTTCAGTAATCAATTTAGCACGAGGTTAGACGCACAGCACACAAATGCTGCACGATTGCATATCCATGCAGGGTATAAATACAGACAAGCCCCAGCCTAATCTGCCTTTTGGTCCGAGACGGTAAAGCTCTTTGCCCGAAAGGTCTGCCTTTGTTCTTGCTACGCGTAGTTCGGTCTAATTAACAAATAGTGACGAATAATATAAAAGATTACAGTGTTAAGCATTCAGGTAATTAGTAGTTGGGTTCTGTTCTGGTAGAATATAATACAATTAACCCTGTAAAGCAACTCATTACTAATTGAACTCAATTTCAATTCGGCTACTTAAGGATTTTCAGACAAAGATCGTGAACGAGATCGCTTAAAGAGCACAAAATTCATGACAACCATGACTGAGAAATCTTTTTCCTAAAGCGCGGCAAAACTGCGAGAAACAGGAAGTCAACCTACCTTGTTTGCTCACCAAACTCTCGATTGCATTGACTGGAAGAAAAACAACAAGCAAAATAAGCAACATAAAATACTATGAAATAAACGAATAGAAAACAAAAACAAAAGGGAAAAACATTAAGCAATCGGTCACCATTTGGTTCCTTGGCAACTTTGCTACAAAGATGGAGGAGTCGATTGAAAATATTGTGTTAGGGAGTGTGTGTGTGACAAATATTGAAACCAGATATGATTAAATGAGTGAAACAAAGTTTCGAAGCTACGGTGAGAGAAAAATTTTTCACAAATAACAAATTCAAATTGGCTAACAACCTACATGCACAAGCAAACAAAATTTTAACGACAGGAGCACATAAATATTAATAGGGAGTACAGATTATTTTAAGGATTTACTCTGATTCCAATCGGCTGCCAGGAACGTCGGTAGCACGTGAGTTATTCGCTGATTCTGCGTAAGGCGACTCGGGGTGTTGTTGCGAGTCACCTCCTTGAACCGTTCGCGGAACACGCTTGGCACGCTGTCGAGACCAGCGGAGCAATGACAATTGATTGGCAAGTGGCCATTGGAAAAATATGTCGTGGAGTTGACCCAAGGCGGTGCGGAGCTGAGAAAGCAGACGGGTTTCCAGCACAAGCTCCTCGTTGGACAAGGGTGTGGAAGAATCTGCGTTGGAAGCTTGACGCTCGAAATGTATAGAGAGCGCCAATTTCGCACTATCCTGTATGAAAGGAAAACAAGATGTATGATGTATGAAAGCCTAGGCCTATGAAAAGTGTCGCACAATAAGAAAAAGTGCGTGGACAAAGATGCTGTCAAGATGTCCAGGCCTAGACTGATATAAGAGGGAAAGCGAAGGTGGCAGTGAGACTGCAGAGGTAGTGAAAAACTGCACGATTGCATGACGATCTCTACATGCTGGATGGTATTTATATGGATCGATAGCACATTTACTTTGTGAACAAACCTGGAACATTCATGCAAGTACTGCATCGGTTCGCATGCCAATCGCAGGGAAGAGAAGGTAATACAAGTATCGTAGCCGAAAGAGCCAAGTGGCGCCTCAGTATTGCACAGATGTACAATCGTGCGGTACTTTGGTACTGCGGAGCTAAGACTAGTACTGAGCTGCACATGGAAACACGCTGAAGTCGCGTTATTATATTTAGTTTCTTATCTGTCTAGGCCTGAGCAATCTGACGGTATCTGACTGTGTGGCACTTTGTCTGGATCGGACTTGCGATTTAATAGTACAGGGTACATAAAGAATAGAAATACAAAAACCGTTGGTCGCCGATGCGTCACTGTCATAGTCATGACAATAGAATTTATAAATGTGGTACTCAGAAAGCGATAACATCAAAAGTGTGGACTGCAGTGAGATGGGGAAATCCCGATTAAAAATGCATTCAAAAATGATTTTTGTGAGTCTGCAGTGACGTGCGCATTAGAGCTTTTCCGAGCTGAAGCTTGTCGTATCAGGATCCCATAACCCATTTATTCGACAACACGTAAAATTGATGAAATAAGATACAAAATATATGAAACCACAAGTCTGATCCGGGTCAAGTGCCGCACAGTCATAGACTGTACGTTGGCTAAGATACTATCAATTTGCCCACGCTTAGACAGATATGAGAAATGAAAATAGAATAGAAATAGCAGTGAGACTCGAGCGTGTTTCCGCATGCAGCTCAGTAACGGTGGCAAATCGATCAAGCACGGTGTTAGCTGCACTGCACAGAAGTACTGCACAAATGCACATACAACGTAATCATTGAGTAATGTCATTTGCGATGCTGGACTGTAATGCTCTCTCCGCCAGGGAAACAACCAACCTCAACCATCGCCAGTTGAGTTGTTAACGCAAAATGTCACCTTTATGACGAAGTCAGTGATAAAATAAAACGTGTGGATAAATTAATTTTGTACGCTGAAAATTCGTACAAACGAATGGTAGCTTTGGCATTCACGTTTGTGAAAACTAACATTTTCCTCCTCGTTGCCAGAGTTACAGCATGCTGCGACATCGATTATCGATAACATGTAGACCTCTCATAGAGTCCAGACTTCGTACTCGTATAACAAAACCTCTCAAACTATTGCACTACACCCAATGTGCTATAGCTCAGACGATGTGATAGAGGACGGATTCATATCCCGCGACGGGATTCGCAACTCAGGAGTTAAAATCACACCCAAAACAGTATAAGTCTGTAAAAGCTCATTTGCATGCACCTCCATCAAACACACCCCAGAGATGCATGCAAATGAGCTTTTATATTCATGGTCGTGGGTTCAAACACATGAGTGGGGGCTCGTGTGGTTGAACAGGTTGGTTGTACCAGCCTTGCCCAACAGTGGCATACAAGCGCAACTTGTTTGTAGTCTGTATTTGAACAATGTTGTATTTTTAAGAACCCTATTTAGGAGTGGTTTCTAAGTAGTAATACTCGAGGCTCACTGAGCCTAAGCTTACTGTCTCCATATAATGACGGCAAAAGGTAGGAGTCGACTGTGTTTGAATGCCGGGCGCGCAAGTAGAAACCTATAATATTAATTATAGTGTCTCGAGCGCTTCACCAGTGATCACTCTGTAAGTCCGTATTTGGACACCATGGTTCGTATTAGCATCCTTAATTAACAATGGCTTTCAACTGTAGCTGTATTCACTACTTTACCATTGATACAAGCCTCACTGATTTAGAGACTATCGTCTCCAAGCGATTACAGCAAACGGCTAGAAACCGGTTGTGGCGTGTAAGTGCGCAGAACGCTACATCAGTACAGTCTGTGTAAAGTGATACAATATTCTAAACGATGTGCAAAATTGTAACACGACTTAACCCGACATCAATCCTGACCACAGATGTGCAATCGTGCAGTATTTCTGTGCTGTGCGGCTAACATCGTGTTAAATTGGCCACCGGTAGTGAGCGTCATGCCGAAACACGCTGAAGTCTCACTACCATTTCTATTTTTTTCTATTTCTTTTGTTATCAGTCAAGGCATGGGCAACCTGACAGTATCTCAGCCCACGTGCAGTCTCTGACTGTGCTGCACTTTGCCTGGATCAGGCTTGTGCTTTCAAATCATATCACAGATAAGAAACCAACAACTGCTCTCCCGGTTTATCAAAAGTATCTTGTGCATCTGTTCAACAGGGAGACATCAAAGATCAAAATGCTGATAGAAAAAAGCGTTCGTTTCCAAAATGTTGGAATGATAAAGCTGCGGTTGCTGGAGCGATTTCAAGCTGACGATGCATTATGGAGTTAGATCGGTACGGATGCGCAATTGTGTGCTGAGCAGCCAACACCGTGCTAAATTGATGAGTCACCGGTAGTGAGCTGCATGCGAGTACACGCTGGAGTCTCACTGACATTGCTATTTTCCTTTCCCATATTTGTCAATGCCTTGGCAACCTGGCAGTATATTAGCCCACGTGCAGTCTTTGACTGGATCAGGCTTGTGATTTCATGCATACATATGTACATGGCGACGGATTTAGTTGTAACTTTCATGGTGATATACGTCCGCCATTGCTTGGACCCAAGCCCAGGATAAGAAAGGAGGAGGGTTGGGTATAGCGCTGGCAACTACATCCTTAAAAATATACTTGCTGAATAAACTGCAGATTCAATTCCACCTAAAATGCCTTAAAGGGAACATTCCTCGTTCATAAAGCCCATGATGAGCGATTCTAAAAACCGCGCTGGAGTATCAAAAGAGGGATTTTCCCGAAATTCTGGGGTTAGTAGTGTTTCGGTCGTATAATCGTGGAAAACTGATTTCATTGACGAAAAAATAAAAAGTGATGAAAAACCAAGATTAAAGCAAAGCTCACTTTGACCGTTCGAATAAGATCGTACACTTTGTGAGTAGCCAATAGCTGTCGAATGAAGCGACCACGGTAAACAGCCACAAGACGAATAAAGCCATTACGCGTGCGGACATCATTGGCCTACAGACAAACAGAGGGAAGGAACACAATGAAAATAAAATTCGCGAAATTGGGTAAGGAGCGTAAGGTTGTACCAACATCGAACAGGATTTTTCAACGACATACACATCACATCTGATAGGCTACGTGTTGATAATGGCAAGCCCGAATGAGTGCAAAGTGGCATTATTCGCTACGTCAGAATAGCCATGATAGCGGGAAATACGATTAAGGTGTCGTGTTTTTATCGTTTCACGTGAATGATAAACCAGTTGATTATAGATATGTAGCAAAAACCGTAGGCATCCAAGCTTGCTTTGGCTGCCAAAACAATAATAGAAGCGTGTGAAAAACGCAACGAATACCTTAAAAACGTTCCAGAAACAAAGTGTTGGGAGTTTAAGTGCACGAAACGGACTGTTTTGAACATTTAAGAAAGAATCAACGGTGTGGCAGTGCCAGATTCAACAAATGTGTGGTAAAAAATGTAATACGATGTTCACAGCCAACTTGACGCCATCATCATGAAGCACAAGTCTGGAGCCATACAAAGTGCCAAGCAATATAGAGCCAGAAAAGCAGACAAGCAAGCGCGTGAAAAAGGGAAAGCAGGCAAGCAGAATATGAGCAAAAAGCAGCTTGTTTTTGTAGTTTCACTGCATTCGATTTTGTGATTTGTTTTTATGTTTTGTTCATCAAATAATACCGGATTAAAAAAATATGACACACAATAAGATACACTGCCGCCACTTACTTCGGTTTGTGACCATATGGCGTAAGGTTTCCAGCCAACTATTAGGTGGAGCTTTTGGACCCCACCCAGGCAACCGAATACGCCCAACTTAGTCTAGCGCTACGGTGAGTTTCTTAATCCCAACGCGCCACGTCATGGACTGTTACGCTGCCCATGATTGGACAGATGAGAGTAAAATAGAAATGACAGTGATAATCTGGTGTGTTCAGCATGCAGCTCACTAGCAGTGGTAAATCAATTTAGCACGGTGTTAGTCGCATAGTAAAAAAAGTACTGCACGATTGCACATCCGTGAAACGCTGACTGAGGTAACGTAAATACCCTCTACTTCTTTTACTGCCAAGGAAGTAGTGGGTCGCGATAAACAATCCATATGACTGTTTAACGAGACTTACCAGTCGCTGTTGCTTCACCTGAGAAAGCGGACAAGTTTTGCGATCGCCACATGGACAAAGAAAGTCTGAAGATTCAACAATCTGCAAACAAAACCGAAATGGTTGCGGGCAATGGAAGTGAAGCAGAGAAAGTGTAGTGCAGATAAATTACGAAATATTACCATAGCAGTTGCACCAGCGCCTACGTTGACAACTTCGTTGTGACTGGGGGATAGTTCCTTGTTCTTCAGCGGGGAGACAGGTGATAATGGAATTATAGCGCCAGTTGAAGAACACTGGACCGCCGGCCGATTGACAACACCAGGGTTTCCAGGAGTTGAAGGATATCCATCCGGTTGGATGTCAGTGCTGACCGTCAAGCGTTTATTCAAGCGTGATAATTCTCGACGTCTACGATGTTGTAATTCCCGAGGAGTTTTTGTTTGACCTTGAGAAAGCTAAGCGACAGAAATAGATGACTATTACGTCGCCATTATAACTAAAAATGTGTCTTAACAACTCACTGTGGGCGGATTAATTGGTGTGCTACAGTCAGAACATTCTGGAGCTGTGTATGGACGTTGCGCAGGGTTCACAGACAGGGAAAGGGTGTTTTCAGATATCGGAAGTGTTGAACAATCAGTCGACACGTCTCCACATGACGTTGTTTCAACATACGTATCGCTGGAGGCACGAACTGGGATATTGATATCGATGCCGGCCGCTTCAGCAGCCCCGATGGTTTGCGTGGAGGTATTAGAATGTCCAAAGTGCTGTGATAGTATGTTGTTTACGTTTGATCGAATTTTCTGTAACAGCTGATCTCGAATCGTTTCGTTTAAGCCAAGCTCCTGGGATGGGAAGAAAAATGCGTAATACGCGTTGGTCATATGGAAGTGATCATGAGAGTAAAGGCGGTAAAGAAGCAAACTTGTTGATGTCTTTCTATGCATTCTGGGCACTTGACTCCTGTGAGAGGCGACTCAACCGAAACTATGTACGCTTCTTCTTTGTAGATGCACGTAGCTTGTAACATCCGCTTACTTCCCCTTTCGCTGTGGGAATTATCAAGTCGTGACAGTCCAGCATTACGACGTTTTGCCGATGTAAACTATCTTTCATTCTAATCGTGATGGTAACGGTGGATTAATACTAACAAAACAACATGAACACCGGTCAGAGTGTAAAAATAGCAATAATGGACCACATGTGTCGGAGAAAGAAAATCACGTCAGAAATAGATAAATTCAAACAACGAAAAGCTGAGCATGGAACGGAAAGCAATCTTACTTGAAGTGCTTTTTCAAGTCCGCTTGTCTGTTGCTGGACAATGTTCGACAGCAAGTCGACTGTGTGTTTCGGATCTTCCACACAAGACTTAGTATTCTGTGAGAAACAAGAAATTTTTTAATGAAAAAGTGCAAAACCGTCGTGATTAGAATAAGATAGCCAGAGATACAAACTGCGGATCTGTGAGTATTGATAAATAACAATGGTGCTAATAATGGTAACATCAATGGTGTTTTTCTTAGGATGTAATTATTGTTGGTCGGATCACCGGGATATTTGACAGAAAACGGGTTTAAATTATAAATCTGAAAGAACGTGGATCTTACATAATTTACAATATTGCAATATTGAGATTCGATATCGTTGGTTGAATCAAAATACGGCAAATCAACACTAGATTGTTGCAAATTATGTATGTATGAAAGCACAAGGCTGATCCAAATAAAGTATCGCACAGTCAGAGACTGCAAGTGGGCTAATATACTGTCAGGTTGCCCAGGCCTAGATGGATATGAGAAAGGAAAATAAAAGTAGAAATGGCAGTTGGACTCTAGTGTGTTTTCGCATGCACCTCATTACCGGGAGCAATTTAATTCAGCGAGATATTGCATGACACAAAAGAAATTAAAAACTAAGAGATTTTCATTGTTTTCGTACAGTGAAGGAAATGAGATAAGAACCATAAACTTGAATACATTATCCGGCAGCATAAGCATATGCCTGGAATTACACGGCTGGAGTTCTGAAGTGCTACATGGTATAGCAGACCACATGCTACCTGAGATTACCCTGCTAGCTTGAGCTTTTCAAGAGCAGATATAATAGCAAGACTGCAATTCTCACTTGAGACTTAATACTGGTGGTAAACAATGTAAGACAAAGTTAACCTAAAGTAAACCGATAAAAAAGTTTGGCGTTAAATTAGCATGCAATCCTTAAAAATAATAGCTAAAATAAAAGGAAGTAGTGAAAACAAGAATTCTTTATGAAATTGGGGAGACGCCAAGTTGAAACGCAAGATCCAGTGTAAATATTGCAGATCCTCAACTGCTGTTTATGAAATCAGCGTTCGCTACTTTGCCAACAATTACATTGAACCTTTTTTCGTGTTGACAGGTGCACAATACGGTACCACCAGTCAATGCGGAATAAAACAAAACGACAACTGGACATAATTGTAAACCATATAGTTCTAGGGATACAAACGTGTAGATTACATGCGGGAAAATTATTAAGCAAGAGGTAAAGTCGTAGTGTCGTTATGGCTTTTATTAAAGTCAACCAATTATATCAGTCAATCGTACACTTTTGGAATTGTATGGTAAATGGAATGAGTTAGGGAACTCTATTGGGGTAATAGTTGGCAAGCCGATTTTAGCTTGACACGGTTAAGGTTCCTCTGCCAGCGCGATGAACAAAATGGAAAGCGAAAATTTCTATATGTTTTCAATAGGATAGAATAACTGTAGCAATTTGATAGCAGATATTCTCAATCATGTGTAAAAGCAATGTCTTCGTTTCAAAAACACTCGGAAATACGGCATAGATAACAGCAAATTATTAGAGGGAGGTTTACTGCGGCTTGGACAACCGGATAGTATATCACCCCAAAGCAACTACGGAAAACAAGCGAAAGGGGGGATTGCGCGCTTAAGTCCTCTGTTTATACTGCTCTCACATTGCATGTCTTTAATAAACATTATTAATTTGGCAGTAATCTTCATGGCAGCCCTGTCAGCGGTACATTACCAGCTTTTAGTTCCGCGGACCTTAACCATTTAAATTAGCGGCTTTTATTTTACGAACGTTAGAGTTCATCTGTCAATACATTAGATAGCCATGATAATGATGTACCTTTTTGTTGAAAATGTGCATAATGATCTCTATGTCGGTAAGTTTGGTCTAATAAACGAACTTGAGCAAGTCGTTCCATCGACGCCTTCTGGTGATGCAGACGTTGTATGTATGTATAAAATCACAAGCGGGATCTAGGCAAAGTGCAACATAGTAAAAGACTATACGTGGGCTAAGATACTGTCCAGTCAAGCTGGCGTCAAAACTGTTGAAGATCAAATGTTAAACCCGGCTTCTAATGATAAATTGATTTACCACCAGTAGCGAGCTGCATGCTGAAATACGCTGGAGTCTAACTAACATTTCCATTTCTTTTTTTCTTATCTGTCTAGGCCCGCGAAACCTGACAATATCTTAGCCCATGTACTATCTATAGCGTGCGGAACTTTGCCTGGATTAGGCCTGTCTTCAGACAAATCGTGTACATTAAGACTACAGGGGTCGTGTAAGTAAATCCGAGATCACAATGAAACAAACAGCCTGTTTGTGTGGGCTGCCGTATAGATAAAATAAGTGTAGTTATAACTACCGAGGATGAGTTCTATATACTCGTTAGATTTACATTAAGATTAACATCGTTACAAGAATGTTCGTGCCTGTCTATCTCCAAACAAGAATTTCTTGTCATTAAAATGACAATGGGGAAATGGTGTTTAGCTTGCTCTGGAGTACAAGTTTTACCTTGCCACCAGTACCTTCCGTCTAGAACGGTTCGCCGATGGTCTCTAATGTAAACTGGTAATATCGCTATCAGCTACGAATAAACAGGTAGGACGAAAAATTGTCGGTTTTACTATGGCACCCGAATAGAATCTGATTACGCGCTGGTCTATGTTAAACCCGTGATGGAATTTAGTGGAAAGTACAAAAATTTATATATCCAAGTGGATGTGACCAGGTTAAATGACCTCTCACTTTTATGGAGTTTTATGCTAACTTGGGTTCGCATCGTTTTACATCACCAAAAATATTATCAATGAACAATGAATAAAATCCTCTTTAAAAATAACGGCATGAGTAACTGTGGGCTAACTTCCCGTACACTCAAACAATCAGCATCATTATCAGAGACAGCATAACACCGGTAGCATATAGCGCATGCTTAACTGCCATACAACCACGAAAAAATCCTAAAAGACGAGAAAGTGTGGGAATGAAACAGCTACGGATTCTATGAAACAGTAAGTACAAACAAACTGGGATTTTCTGAGGAAACCATTGAACGGTCTGAGGGACTATAAGGTTAAATATGCGTCAGGTGAGGGGTTAGCCATCTATAGTAAGCTGAGGACACCGCTCAAATGGGAGATCAGAATCATGTAATGCAAAAAGCTGTTAACGACAAGGCAA
>JACCGJ010000014.1:0-39529 GCA_013407085.1 Atriophallophorus winterbourni
CTTTACAACACCACAGGATTACGGTATGAGTAAAACATGAAAATTACAATAGTATAAAACCAATAGAGAATATCAAAAAAGGCTCAGGAATGATGTTCGTTTGCGAGTGCAAGTCCAATTTAGCTTTAAAAATCGCCAGGCAAGGAGAGTCCACCACATGTTGGGGTAGGGAATTCCAAAGAAATATAGCTCGTACGGCGAAAAAAATGTCGCCGACAATCAATACGGGAACTTGGAACGTAAAGGGATAAGGTATGTCCGCGTGTCACTTTTCAATCACATACATCAAGCAAGTGTTTTAGTGGATGTCTTCGGCAGTTGAACACAATTCTATAGGTCAGCATTAAAATCTCGTCGTATCCTTTCTTTGGGTAAATTCACAGACCCAGACGTCGCATTCTTTCGGTATACGGAACATTTGCGAAGAACATCCTAACTTTTGTTGCTCTATGCTAGATTTTATGAACGAGAGCCAATCTTTTCGCAGCAAGGAGCTCCAGACCTCTACCCATTACTCCCTCATTAGGGCGGACGACGAAGGTTAGACATTCATTATCCTGCGTTGGTTGGTAACGTACCAGGAGAATCTTCAAATATTTTCGAACGATTACCTAACACATCTGCTTGGCCCGTCGATATATATTCCTGGCAGTGCACAGTCTGCTTTTCAGTTGTTACTCGCCTTAATCCACATCAAGATCTTTTTCTACGAGCCCATGCCAGGTTTTCAGTTCCAATAGATATGTCCAAGGAACATTCTTGCACGATGGAGCATTTACATCTTCTGTATGTTGAATCCATGTCATTATGGCCTCCCAATTTACCACGCAGTCTAAATCCATTCGTAGTTTCTCACCATCCTCTTGCCAGACTAATCAGCGTCCAAATTTTTCATATCATCCGCGAAATCAGGACCATTTTAGACGCTATACTGAGGGGGGGTGGGGGTAAAAGGGTTTGTTTTTTAGTAGTACCTTGGGTAAATCGTTTATGTTATAACAGAAAGAGGACGGGCATAACACAGATCTTGGGGACTCACTCGTGGTTTGAACGTTTGTGATGCATCCTTAACTTTAACTCTTGGCGTCTCGTATGTCTGAAAAATAGTCACGAACCATGAGTGAACATTGAAATCTTTTTTGTATTTTACACACCGTATTTGTTTTTGAAATGTTTTGTTTTGTTTTTTTCAATATTATCTATGACCGATAGAAAAAATGTCAGGGAAGAATAGAGATGATGCACTCTTTCCACAGTGGAATGTAAAAGGCGTACATTTGAACAGAACAAAATATTTGTCTATTTTAAGCGTTTTGAAAGCTCAATACGATCGGATATCATCTTTTCTTCGTTTATTTGTAATTTTTATTAGATCGATGCGCCAATACCTCCTGTCACCCATATGCTCAATGCCGTGATGGCCAATGTCGGTGCGTTGAAGGTTATGAAGGGGATGGCTATCGTGAATGTCGACCAGCAGGTAAGACAATTTTACTTCAAAACGCCATCAGATTCATGCTCCCGGGTTTCATGTCATTTCGACGCCGAGTGTCATGGTGGTCATTGTTATTGTCGTCCTGGATTTGTTGGAGATGGGTATTATGAGTGCCGCCGCGTAGCGTATGGTGAGTATTGTTATCAGCATTCCCAGCATGAGAGAGATTACTAACAGAGGCATGCCATTAGATCACTGCATGAAGGATTGCTTGATGGTTAGTGAACTATTTTGCAATTTTTATATACCCTTGTGATCGCGTCCGGTGTAATTATGATACATTTTGTGAGGCAGGTTGTTGTCGATGCCGTGAAGGTTACGAGGGAGACGGTTATTAAGAATGCCACCCAATGAGACCACCATGTAAGCCCGCAATGTAAGAAAGAATGAAGTGCCTTGAAGAAGGACGCATGCGAAATAGTGTTCAGTGCAACTAGAGCAGAAACATTACACGCGTAGCTTGTTTCTCAACAGGAAATCTCGATAATTAAGTTAAATTTATCAGTTAAACGAGTTTTAGTAAGTTCAAGAAGGTAAGCATTACGACAATGCTTTCGGTCTAGAAATGTGAAGTCATTTACGTGGCCAACAAAGTTTGACACATTCACTCGGAAACAACGGTGAGCTGACTTGAATGGCTTAACCTGCATAGCATGCTCAATATTGAACACTTTTTAGTCGGCATGGAGTTTAAAATTAACACTTATCGTTGCAGTACTAGTTCTTATAGAAAAATATGCATTTCAGAGCGATGTGCACCAGAAAAGTGCCACTCGAACGCACATTGCGTCAATGACCGTTGTGAGTGCAAATCCGGATATGAGGGTGACGGCTATACCCGCTGCCAGCGCATACCTGGTAGGTTAAAGTCATAAATTGCGAACTATTATAAATAATAATAATAATAATAATAATAATAATAATAATAAATAATAATAATAATATAATAATATAATAATAATAATAATATAATAATAATAATAATAAATAATATAATATCATAATATAATAATATAATAAAATAAAAAAAAAAAATAGTAATAATCCTCCTCCTCCTCCTCATCCTCCTCCTCCTCCTACTCCTCCCTCCTCTCCTCCACCTCATCCTCCTCCTCCTCCTCTCATCCTCCTCCTCCTCCTCCTCCTACTCCTCCTCCTCCTCCTCACTCTCCTCCTCTCCTCCTCCTCCTCCTCCTCCTCCTCCTCCTCCTCCTCCTCCTCTCCTCCCTCCACTCCTCCTCCTCCTCCTCCTCCTCCTCCTCCTCCTCATCTACTCCTCCTCCTCCTCCTCCTCCTCCTCCTCCTACCTCTCCTCTCCTCCTCCTGCTCCTCCTCCTCCTCCTCCTCCTCCCTCCTCCTCCTCCTCCTCCTCCCTCCTTTTTTTTCTTTTTTCTTGCGCATGTATTGCAGAGTTCGATGTGAAATACCTTGAAGGACATCATTCGCTCTAATTATGTGTTCTCATTAGATGAATGGGTAAATGTTAGTAAAATGATTTATTATTAATGGCTTCTTTGGACGTTTCAAACTTATTGAATGCCGCAATGATTAATAATAATATACATATATCCCGTCTCAATCCATTACTTCGACTTAACTTCGCGCATTTATTCTTGAGATTCGATCGCATCATTGAACATGCATGGTGTGAATCATTAATCACTGAACCTAATCTTACTGTCTCCACCTGATGACGGCAAACAGCCAGAAACCGGTAGTGGAGTGTAATTTCGGGGGATGTGAGCAACACATTACTTTCATTAAGCATTTTCTTCGACATTAAATCAGTTACTTGGCCTCTTGTCATTGGATAATACTTGTTCGGTTGAGAACATGCACGATAAAGGGCACAGACATGAACTACAGAAGCGCTAAAATCGCAGAAAGCACACATTATTTTCATTAAATTATGTTGTAGCTGGTACACCTAACCTTATAAAAATCTAACAGATTTTCAGTTTTTCAAAACATAAAGATTATTAGAAAATTCATAGGAAAAATCACTTGAGTTAAACCATTTTCCCCTCCAGGTATGGACCCAGGAAACTGCGAGAAATGTCGTGGAATACCCCACAGAGAGTTGGCACAGTGTCTCGATGGCCAGTGCATTTGTGCTACCGGTTTCATTATGGCTCACCCCGGTGTATGCACGGAATGCGTACAGGTGAACTGTCACCGGGATGCTCTGTGTGAACCAAACGCTCAATACAACGGTGCTTACTCATGCCAATGCAAACCTGGCTTTCATGGAGACGGTGTCAACAATTGTATTCCAACGGGTACCTCTGTAGATCCGACTTGTGGTGGTGGATGTCGCGTGCGAAACGCAGAGTGCAATCCAAGTACCGGCCGATGTGAATGCCGTCGGGGTTACATTGGTGATGGACATTATCAGTGCACGTGGAATTGTCAACAATGTGTTTCAGATGCCATATGTGATGAGCAAAACGAGAGATGCACCTGCAGAAACGGCTTTCATGGAGATGGCACCATGTTTTGTGAACCGATTCCCACTCGTCCAGGTGAGAAATCAGATGAATCTAGAAATAACTCGATGAATAGAAATATTGCACACCGTAGAAGTGGGTACAAAAACATACAACTTCCGTTCACACTTCTGTTTGAAGCATATAACAGAAAACATATTCGCAGGAATGTAGTTGTCATCCACGTGAATAACAAACAGTGCTGGGCTATTCGTGGAATACAAGGATTCGTTCTCAAATTGTTATTTACGAGTAGTCAATACAGAAAGCTTTCGGGATACATAATCCAACGATAGACTAATTTGAATGCTAATGGCTTAGCGGAGTATCTTCCATGTACGAACGCTTTTCTAATGGAATTGTTCAGATAAAAAGCTGGTTGCAGTCAATTTCGGGAACCCCTATTAACCAAGTGATTTTCGATCTTGCTGATGCCAGCTGGTGTAGGATCATACCTACAGTGAATGCGAATCAGCCGAATTTCATTAACAAAACATAGGAACTAGATGCAGCACATTTCTGAGCTAGCTGCTGATGGTATTCATATGCTTTAGCCACTTTATTCGAATGTAATACATGGTCAGGAAATGTTTAGGTAAAAACCAAAATGTAATCAAGCGTAAATTTTCTTACGATAACACAGGTTGGTATCGTTCACAAAGCCAACGTGGCCAGTGATAGTTTGTCGATCATTCAAACTTGCGAATTTGTACTTAAACACTGCAATCGAGAAATCTTAGTCGGGCTAACTCTAGACAGAAACGATAGAACTACAAATGTGCGCATAAAGCTACTCCGAAGGATTTCCCCCTTGAATAGCAGTTTCGCCTTTCGAGAATTCGACGTTAAACGCTGAAGTAGCAAAACTATTTCATTAAGCAGATGGCCTCAAAATAATTTCGGCTGTTATGAGCCAGATAATTTCGCGAGTTAACCATGTGGGTCGTGAAAACATTTTAAGGAATACCTTCGGAACGACAGCTTTTTCATTCAACGAAGCCCACACATGTTTCTTGGTTTTGCAGTTGAATATAGAAACATTAGGTTCGGCAAGCTTTGATGCATTGGAAGAATGCATAACGAAATATAAATTTGAAGCCATCGTTGGATAATGTTGGCAAATCCGACCATGATAGAACCACACTATTCAATTTTACGGTACAATGAGCGAATAGCTACACCACGCCATGGGCTGCAGTAAAACAATCCGACGAAATAAAGCACGCAGCTGTTTAGGGTGATGATTTCTACCTAAACGGTGGCGTGAAAATTCAACGAATTCATGTTACACATGCGGATGCTGTGAAGTGTTTAGGTTTGAACAGAATAATCATGCTTATATTTTCACAGTAGGATTCAGTACCATGTGATACGAACCCGTGTTTACCGCACCTCCGTTAGTGGCTTGATTGTACTGCTTATGTCTCATGACTCTAATATTTTTCAAGTTTTACGTTTTGTTTGTGAATATGCAACGAAGTTGGATTGATTGTAGCAACCTCGCAAAACAGTAATTTCACCCTAATATTCACAACAGCATTACAAATTTGAATAGAAATTGCTAGCCGAAGCTCATTGTAAACCAAACGTCTTAACACTTTACTGCATTTACTATTTATATCGTTGCACTGTTTGCAGCAACATGAAGTGAAGAGATAACAGGCAACTTCCATTGGTTAAGTAAAAGCTCTAGAAACAAAACAACTTGATAGGCATTATACTTCCTCAACAACAATTGTTCGAAACAACATTTTATTACTGATCGTGTTCGACGCAGATATAATAAAAGTTCACATCACCGGGCAAGGAGACGTTTTTCGCGTTGCTGATTTGGATAAACCGTTGCATTTACGCTGTTTGATAACCACGAATGACGATTCCATCACTGGTCAATGGTCGCAACCGCGAGGATCGCAAGCGGCAGTCATTTCGATCACCCGTGTGCCAGACGGTACAGAGAATTTGCTCAGAATCGAAAAACCTGCTCTGACGGACGCTGGACGATATTATTGCCGTGCCGGTCCAGCGGAAGCCTTCATCGACGTGGCCATTGAAGAAACCGCAGGTGCGTGTGCGAAGGATGATAATTTATTATTATTATCCGATCAGACGACATTTAAGGTAGACAATGGTTATCTGAAATCATTAACAAGACATATCCTGTGCTTCAAAGGTGACTGGACACTCGATCACGAAGTTAGCATTCCTATAACCTACGGAATAAAAAAAACATTAGGCAGATGAAGCATTTTAAATACAACATTTGACACATTTTATAATGGTGATTGTTGTTACCAATCATGCAGCTTTCGCGTTGAAGTCTTCAATTCTGACTGGGCAATACCGTTAAATGCTATTTGGGTGTTTTTAGCCTCCAGCATGAGTATTAAATTCTTAAAATGTTCATAATGAACCATCAAGGAACGTCGAAAAATTTCTTATTTGCTATCATCTTCAAACTTTCGTTAGTCCGCAGCTAATACCTAATGCAACTTTGTACACGAGGGCGTTTGCTATTACAGGAAATCCTTTGATCCAATTTGTAGCGACAATGACATTTACCGAGGATCTCCACGAAACTGCCATTTTCCCTAAAATGAACAATAACAAGAGATCAAGTTTGATAATAAGTATTAGGCAAGCAGAGTACAGGAGAAATATAAGTTATAATGTTTGTAGTATATCTACAACTTGTTATTCGAATCAATTAAACATTGTGTGAACCCAGGTGACCTGTATGATGGAGAGTTAGAAATCCAGGTTAATTGGTATTAGAACAGCTAGAATCTGTTGAGTTTTAAAACAAAAAATGGTAGGCATGTTTTGAGTTTAACCACCAATTTCGGAACGCTACGACAAATTTGTATATATATGTATATATTTGTTGCCATGATTTCAATTATATAGAGCTTTTTCATAGGATAACAAAGCCCTACATCACCAAGCTGTGTGTACAGCATATGTAGCAAAGAATACCATTTATGAGCGTTTGACCTGAAACGCGGTTCGTTTTATTGTAAGCTACGGAACAGTGATTGCAAATTCAAACGCTAGCTATTGTCCATCCCGTTTCAACTGTCATTAAATCCACCCCTACTGTCTTTGATTGATTAGGAACTTGATACCGAGAGTGGAAATAAAGCAGTTGAGGTGAAAAGTCATAAAGTTGTTATTTGAATCACCATGTTTATAAATTATCAATTTGATTTATTGAGTACTCCCTACTTTTGCAGTGCCATACGACATATTTTTAACCAGCGATGACGGTATTCTGAAAGTCAGATCCAGTGGAAAGAATACCACGGTGGCGACCATCTGGAATTTGGGTAAGTTACGAAACACCAGCATCGAGTTCCGAAACAAATGTCGTGTGTAATGGGAAAAGGATTAAATGCAACACCAAAGGAAATGCTTTGCGTTTGACTGTATAAACATATTCCTCGTGTGTTCATAAGATTGTGCAGGTTTGGCTGTGATAGTCTTGTCAACGAGAGGCTTTAAAATTCGAGTTATTATAAAAAGGATTAATTTGAGAATTGGTAGCTTTGAATATGTTCATTATTCATTGTTATTTGATGTAAAAGAATCACTATTCTACATCTAACAAAAAGGTTTGGAATGAAAGATGTTCCACTTATGGCGATTAACGTAGATAAAAAATCTAAAAGTCAGCGTGAAACACACATCTGTTGGAACAAATGAAACAAGGAATCGTGAATAGACGATTAAATGTCAAATAATAAAATCTCAAGCCCTTTCCCATTTACCTAGGATAAACTAAAACATAAATGTCATGCTGAATGTTATATTAAATCGTTTTAACTGCCCATACAAACCCAACAATTCAAATCTTTGTTTTAATTTAGCTGAAAACAATAAGTACGGCCGAATCGCCATGACAACCGACTGTAACAAACAACACGTTTTGTACACCAGTGATTACGGTCACGCTATTCGTTGGGGAGATGCAAACGCCAATCAAAAGGAACTGATCACCCACACCCTTTTGGAGACCCAACTGCATCGATTTCGACATTTGGCAGTTGATCCTCCGTCTGGCAACATTTTCGCATGGGATGAACTCAATGGCCAGTTGATTGTATTGAACACGGCCAAGCCGCATTTGAAATACAGTTTGGAAATGATCCGTAGTTTCAAACAGGCGGAACAGCTAAAATTTGCTGGACTGACGTCGCATTCCAGCAGGGGGTAAGTGATTCGATTGCATTGTTCTCAGTGACCTATTGTAGCTAATCGCTAGTGAATGACTAGTGAATGAAATCTATGCTCGCTTCAACACCAAAATTCTGCACTAAAGTGCGGTTTACTCGTCAGGTTCACAAATATGGTCATCACAATTCTATATTTTGCGTCACGTTCGCGCCAAAGCAAAGATACACAACTTATGTGAAGCCTAATGGGACATTAGCGACCGTCTGTTGAAAATAGACCTGAAGCGGGTTTAGCGCGTTAAGAATACGATGGGATATAAACTATGATTTATATTTGTGACTACTCATCCGTGCCAAGCCCATCGAACTATTCACAAAGTTGATCACGGAGATCTGTTCGGTTGGGCGACCACAACAGATGTTGCTGGCTCCTTCTGAACTGGTCGGGCAAACAAAGCTACTCAAATGTGCCAGTCTGGAGAACAGTTCATAAACGCTTAATTGCGATCGGTCAAACGGTGGACGGTAGCCCAGGTCGTTAAGGCATGGGACTACAATGGTGGTCGGGGTTCGAACCCACCCCCTAAGTGGAGGATATGCACTGCTGATGAGCTCAAATAAGAGCGAAACTCGAGTCCAGTGCTTCCATTATGGACCGTCGTGATCAACTTTGTGAATAGTTCGATGGGCTTGGCACGGATGAGTGGTCACAAATATAAACAACATATTCTCCAAACCTCGCTTAAACTATGATTTCATTGCATACAAATATCCACGACATGAACGAGTGATCAAATACCCCTTACATTCGGCAACGTTACCTGCAGGAGCAATGAAGTTTTAATCTATTAGCTCTCTGTTTCAAGGGTAATGAAATGTAAACCAATATGCTAATGTGACGTGAGACAGAAAAGTATCGAGTTTTCAGGAATAAAGCAAAAACGTTTAGGACATGCTCTTTGAATCAATTAAATCTAAAACCAAAATTATTTGGAATATATACAAAATTCAAATTGGTTGAAGTAAGTCAGAGTAAAGACGGAACTCAGAAATCACAAAATCGAACTAAAGCGATAAGGAGATTGCAACGACAAAAAGGCTGACTTCATGCGCTACAATTCAACGTGCAGTTGGTTAAATTGTGTTAAGTTTCACAACAACCAATACCCGGCACGAAGATCCAACATCGATAATAGCATCCAATCATTGTTGTTTGTTTTTGGTTGCAAAACCTACTGTTTACACTCATGTTGAAGGCATTGTGTAAAGCGTCATGCGGAAACAGGGGAAGCGCAGATACAGCTGTTGGCTGCTGTACGCAGCGCTCGAGATATTCATGACGTCAAGAAAGATATTAAGAATTGGTCTGACATTAACAACCTGGAAAGCTTAGTAAATGGCTGAAACAAATGAAGAAATCTTGTTGACGGCTGTTATCTCATCAGTGGATAAGGACTGGAAAGTAAGCATCTTTAGGTCTTGGTCTAGCTCACATAGGTCAATACAGGACTAAAATGACGATGATATAAACCTAGATATTTTGAAAGGCCATGTATGCATCCATAAGAAGTCTGCATTTTTACCCGAGCATAAAATATGGTAATGATTTCCTGATCACTGAAGTTAAAATGAACAGAATAGTAGTATTGGTTCCAAACTGATTTCTAACAGTCCATTAAGGGAGGCAGCACACATCGACAGTGTCTGTCTATTAAAAGGTTAAACAAATTGACTTGGCAAACAGACGTACAGCTTAGAACCAAACTATACGGATAATTTTCATCGAAACGATGATGTATTACGCCATTCGATACGACTCTCTTTAATTGTTTGTTAGGCTAATCTACTGGGCGGCGTTTACCGACGGTTGGATGCCAAATGGCACAATACAAGTTGCAACCATGTCGGGTCAAGGGGAAAAGCAATTGTTGCAACTTTCTGGCGAACCATTGGCTATTAGCCTCTCACCTTCCTACGATAATACCGACAATTCTGCGGGACGCCTGTGTTGGATCCAACGTTCGTTGACCACCATTTTCGCGCTGACTACAGAAATGCACTGTGCCAGATTGAGTGACGATGGTTGGTCAGTGATCAAACAAGAACGTCTACGACAATTCAGTCCGACGGAAGAACCATCCTGGGGAATGGTGCATCATCGCGGAACGGTGCTCTGGGCGGATGCTTCCAAGTATGTGACGGGGAGCATTATTATTCACGTCTCGGTTGAATGAACAAACAATTAATGAATCCATCTTTGATGATATTTTAGACCGATTTTCTACTCTGCTAATCCCGCTAGACGCGTTCGCGTGCGTCACGTGTGTTGTTCCAATCGCTTCCAGGCTATTTCAGTTTTGGCGAAATGTAACCCAGGTAAGTTGATCTGCACGATATAAGGGCCAATCTTGATTGCGCTGGATGACCGTGTGTTAAAATTGAACACATAACAACCGCACTTTTCGATTAGAGTTTAAATTGAAGGTTTGACGTCATTTATCATTTGCGTCTTAGAATAGGAATGACATAACAATGTGCAAACAGCATCATAACAAAATAGAGAACATGATAGACAGCGCCACTGATGCTTCGCTGCCATACAATCATGACAAAAATGAATAAGAGTTCGTTGAGAGAGAATAAATTAGGAAGCAAAGTATATATATATATATATATATATATATATATATATATTCTTTGCTTCCTATATATATACAAACTGGAATACGTGTCTTGATTGAAAACTATTTTGAAGAATGAAAAGTGAATGAGCTTAGTGAACCTTGCAGGTTGCCATATAGGATGAGAACAGTCACCAAGCAATGTATTGTGGTGCTCACATCCCCAACCCTTACACACCACTACCGGTTTCTGGCTGTTTGCCGTCATCAGGTGGAGACAGTAAGATGAGGTTCAGTGAACAAATTCTTGGTTACCTATCATTTTAGAGCATGAACTTTGACATCGGGTTACATCTCTTAATTTTAGCGACAATCATTGACAGGGCAGACAAATTCATATTGGGCATTGATATCTCCGTCTATTCGAAGAATGATCCTTACTTCACGGTGCATTCAATTACAAACAAGATCACTACATTTAAGCGTTGAAGGATCATCAAATATAAACTGAAGGTCAACTTTGTGAATATACGAAAATACCTGGTAATGATGAGTAGAACACCAAAATGAAGCCGTCTATAACTTTTCGGCTATAAAAAACGAGCATGGTTAGCTAAATATCTAAAAAAGATATTTGGTATTAAGGATGTAGGTGAGATCTAATATCGTTTCCCTTTTTACAGCGATGAGCAATACATGTGGCTATTCCAATGGCGGATGTCGCCATTTCTGCCTCCCTAATCGAGGATCACGTGAATGCGTTTGTCCAGATACACAGCCTGGATGCCACAAGGAAATTTGATCGCGGACGTGCGAGCCTTGATTACACACACTCGTTTCGATCGTCATCTCGTCCGAGGAAAACTTTTTCTAAGTATTTAAACAATCATAAGCTAACGTAAATCCGGGTAACATCTTTTTTTCGCTGTCCAAAAACACAATCATAAACATTATGATATTGAACGGTAGTACTGATTTTTATCCGTGATTTTTGAATATCCCGGAAAAGCTATGTAGAAATCGTTAAGTCATGTGCAGACCGTGGATTTGACTTAAGAAGAGTTTAAAATGTCAATGAACACAATCCATTACGCGAATCAAATAGATACTATAGATAAGGGTCGATCGTGCCCGTAATGCGTTTTTGAAGCTGAAGGGCACCCTTTGGCACAAACCCGGGATCAGCCTAAAAACTAAGACGCGTGTTTATCAAGCAGCGATCCGCCCTGTACTGCTTTACGGATGCGAGACATGGCCTTTAAGGTCACAGGATG
The DNA here is from genome assembly GCA_013407085.1 of Atriophallophorus winterbourni. Lineage (NCBI taxonomy): Eukaryota > Metazoa > Platyhelminthes > Trematoda > Plagiorchiida > Microphallidae > Atriophallophorus > Atriophallophorus winterbourni. Next base: position 12,049 of record JACCGJ010000014.1, read on the forward strand.
TACGCACATTAGAAGTGTTCGACCATTGGTGCCTCAGGGTAATCTTGGGCATCCGATATACTGACCGAGTATCTAACGCAGCCGTACGAGAGCGTTGCAGCGGACTATCTCCACTTTCCGCTCACATACAACGGCGAAGGCTGCAATGGTTTGGCCACGTCCTCCGAAAGACAGACACAGCACTTCCAAAACTCGTCCTCGACCCCAAACCCGTTCGCACCTGGCGTCGGCGGCAAGGTGGTCAAGTGAAAACCTGGCTGTCAACTGTGAAAGAGGATGTAGACACCCTGGGTCTGCGTACCGTCTACGGAGTTCGCAGGTGGGAACGAGACTGGATCACGATCTGCAACGATCCCGCCTCCGATCGACGTGCATGGGCTGGTGCGATCCGAGACATCAATGAAGCCGGCTAATCCACCCGTGGAACCAGCCGCACAAAAGTAAAGTAAAAAAGTAAGTACTATTTTGCAAGGTACATAATGCGAAAGAACGGTTAGGTAATTTCTATGGAAATGAGTTTGGTGAAGATTTGAAGGAAGAAAAAATTCAAGACGAAACTTTATGCTACCATGAGAAAGAACGGCAAAAGCAACTGGAATGAAAGATATCCAGCGCAAATCCAAGCCTACGGAATTGACCATGTTGGAGAATTTCAGAGCCTTCCATTGGGCAACCTTATCAGGACGGCTTGTCAAATATTTATTTCAACGTGAAGTAGACAATAACACGTATCGTTGTATGCTTTAAATTACTCATGGATTACAGGGAGATAGGCGAATGATCCATATCGGTTCGAAGTAGAACGCGAAATAACGCGCCACAAATACTCTCAAAGGTTGTATTTAAGATGACAAATAAAATGCTGCTTGAAAGTCGAGAAAATTCAAATAAATAATAATACAAGCAGCGCCTGAAATCTGTTTCCGTTAATTCGAGGCGCAGGACACTAAACCATTGGAGTCAGCGAGATAATCACTGAAAAGCAACGGTACTTTAATCTCCAATAGGGACGTTACTTATCTCGTTGGGGCTGGAATTTTGACGAACAATTTAGCCCGTCAACTGCAGTCACCACATTACTTTTTACAAGATTAGCTGATGAGTCCTCCATTGAACCACTGAGAAAAGACAATTGAGCCTGACTGAATAGTCCAGGTTCTGTTTAAGGTGATGATAACTCAATGAGCACAATACGTGATCTCTTTCATTGGGGGAGAATCTATACAATTAATTAATTTCACGAAAGATTTGTGAACTTTAAGCTACAGAAAAACGAAACTCACGCCAGTCACCAACCAGTTTCTTGCTTCATTCTGTCTCCCATCCCATAACTTGCACACGGAATCACAGAGTCAACAGAATGAAAATGAATGCGCAGACCATATTCACGCTTTGCGGAACAACCTCATGTTCATAAACAGCTGGGCAACCTGACAGTATCTTAGCCCACATGCAGCCTTTGACTATGCGGCACTTTGCCTGGATCAGGCTTGTGATTTCATACATAAACAGCTTGTAGTAGGGACCATTTTTATTTAAATGACACCTTCAGTGTCATGGGCATTGGTGTACAATTGGCAGTGAGACAAGTTTCCAAATTCGCTACTTTTGTAAACTTTGTAATTGATGCCATGCTGAGGGGGTCTCAAATTGATCTACCCGATTCACGTAAATGATGGCGACAAAGAATGCCAGTACAAAATCGAAAAGTAGTCAATGGCAAAATCATAACGGCGAGGATCGTGGCATGAAATTTGAGAAAAAATCCCACAGCAAAATGTATTCGTTTATTATTGCAGGTTAAAAAAGAGCGAGAAAAAAAACAGTTTCATAGACAGAACACAAGTGAGATAATAAAGGTCTCGTGGAAATGGATGGCAAAGATATGCGCAGCGGGAAGGGAACGAATGTGCAACGCGCGGTCAAGAAGTGCGAATCGACGGATAGGAATAACGCCCCGAGTACACGTAGCCTGCACGCATGCGTAATTCATTGGCAGCGTCGGGACCATCTCGGCTTCAATCGAACAGAAAGAGGGATATACAGTTCAGTCAATTGTGAAACTTGGGTCGGGTTGACAATGTAAATACTGCATAACCAGACTGCTATTCAATAACATAAGTGCTCGTCTATTAGCCTCAACGACATGTGATTCAATTGTTTGTGTTGAGTTTAATCACAAAAGCAACAGAATTGACATAAGGGTGCTCAAACTGAACAGAACTGCTCAAACGTTGAGGATCTATCGAACAACGGATTGAATATTATAGAGTGAATGTTGAAATGATAGACCGAAAATTACAAGCATGGATTCGGGCAACTGGCTGAGATACGGCCAGGATGCCCAGATACAGACGGTGATAGAACGTGTTGATTGGCTGACTGGCCATCGTACGCCCGGATGCAGAAACAACTATAGTAATAAAGCGCCCGAAGTGTGTCAACGTACTTTTGTGGTACATCTTTGTGTATTAAGATATTAAATAATGCGTTCCGATCGACTAAATCATGGGACACTTAAAATCACGAAAGATCACTACAGTTGGGTGGCTATAAGTGTGGCACTAATGTGCAATCCTGCAGTATTTCTGTGCTGTACGGCTAACATTATGCTAAATTGATTGGCCAACGGTAGTGAGCTGCATGCTGAAACACGCTGGAGTCTCACTACCATTTCTATTTTTATTTACCCCCCCATATCTGTCTAGGCCTGGGCAACCTGACAGTAATATCGCCCACGTGCAGTCTCTGACTTTGCCTGGATCAGGCTTGTGCTTTTATACATACGTACATAAGTGTGGCAACGTTTTAGGGCCTAATGAAGAGTGATCGATGCATCATCTAACGGGACGAAATCCTGCTTACTATTCACGAATCTGTGATTCCCTGTGTGTTGGGCAACCTTGCAATATCTCGATCCATGTATAGTCTCCAACTTTGCGACACGTTGCCCGTAAACAGACTCATGTTTTCATACGTAAATTCAAGCGTGCAACGCCACAGAGTAGACGGTAAGTTTGTGAAAGGATGACCCGGTCAAACCACTACAATGTCACTTCGAGAAGCAAATGGAGCGGCGTAATAGTTACGTAAGAATTTTGTGCAATGAAAACAATTCGTGAGTCCGAGGGTAGCGTAAAAAACACATCGACACTCGTCCGTTGGTTTTCTCCATCGTAAAGAAGACGCAACTGTTGTCGTTTGGCTGACATTTCCGGATGTGCAATCGTGCAGCATTTCTGTGCTGTACGGCTAACATCGTGTTAAATTGATTGGCCAACGGTAGTGAGCTGCATGCTGAAACACGCTGGAGTCTCCCTACCATTTCTATTCTATTTTCTCTCTCATATCTGTCAAGGCCTGGGCAACCTGACAGTACCTTGGCCCACGTGCAGTCGCCACGTGCGCCACTTTGCCTGGACCAGGCTTGTGCTTTCCGGAGGTGGACCAAGATGTGCTTTGTCCTGTCGTACCTGGATAGAAATATGTTCATGACGTTGCTGAAGCATCGGAACATAGGACACTATAGTAGAGGAGGCTGTTTTCTATTCTGTTTATATTAGCATAATAATAATAATAATCTCGTCCAGAGGCGTTTGCAAAGCTGCTCGGTTTCGGCACCACAACTATTTCGAATTGCGAAATGAATTTACAAGTGCCGTTGTCAGATGTTTCGCGTGACTATAACCAAATTAGTATACGCAATGAAGTGGGCAGTTTCTGTAGAGACAACAAAGGTGATTAAGAGAGGTTTACCATTGAAAAAATAAATAAATAGCAAACCAACCTGCCAAAAGTATAGGGAAACGGCGTAACTCGTTTTTGTTCCAACTCTTCCAAGATTGGGGTCAAAATACGCCAGGCCTCTTGTAGCTCATCCCTACGCACGAAATTTGTTTGGCTTCCACAAAACACGTCCAATATCAAACGTTCATAGGCATCCGGAAGTTTGATATGCTAGAATGTTAACGCTGGGAGTTAATCTTCAAATTGCAGGTTTGAAAAAAATCGATCAGTCAGGATAGAATACCCAACTCGTTAGTTTAAAAACAGCAAGTTCCCAAGTAGTTGAGTTTATTAGTTCATAATAATGTGAACACAGCTGTTTATCAGTGTACTACTCAATACCACAACTTAAGGGATTACAGTAAAGAACCTCAAATACGTTTACTGTCATATGTACCTGAATGTAGTTCAGCGGGATTGCACAATCTAACGTGCTTGGTGCTGACGATAAGCCGAGTGGTCTTCGACCACTGTACAAACTGTCCAAGGTTGTCACAGCCGGGGGTGGCAGCGGGGATGAGCTGCCACTGTTTATAAAATGCTCCCATATGGCGTGCGTCTCAATCAGCCTCTGACAACCAAAGCCTAGCTCCTGGCCTGCACGTGGCGGAACTGCTTCTACTGACAGGAGAAATGGCGAAGGCGGATGACTGGCACCTCAAAACCAGTTTGCTCTGGGCAGATGGAGCTCGTCAGCCTGGGAGCGCAGTCCATCTGAGGGAAGGAAAACCCTGATTCCAAACCTCCGCTGCCTTGCGGGAAGACTTTTGAGTCAAAGGCTCCGGGTGGGGTCCCCTAAGCTACCCCCCTACTTCGGCCTTGGCAACCGGGTAGTATGTCGCCTTCAACAAGAACCATGGAACCTACTTTAACCACTACTTGCTGTCCAAACTATCTTCGCTACATTACATCACATGCCGATCCTTATATCCCACGCCCGTCAAGCAATGAATCTCGTCAAGATGCTCCTTTAAGCTCGCCAAACACAGAACAGCCAAGCCAGAGTGCTCACTTCTTGAAACCCCGTATGCCCTTCAAGCCAGCTGCATTCAACGTCAGGACCTTGAGACAAGCAGGAAAACAGGCTGGATTGGCTCTTACACTAGAAACGATGAGAGTAGACATCTGCTGTCTATCAGAAACGCGCTTACACGACTCTAGTAGTGTGATAAACCTGCGCTCACCGAATAACACCGACGTCAAGTTCTATTTGCGTGTATCTGGTGATGAAGAGGTCCAGGCAGCCGGACTTGCAGGAGTTGGTATTGCCCTGAGCTCACGCGCCGAGGCAGCCTTGATTGACTGGTTACCTGTCAATAGCCGTTTGTGCGCCGTCCGACTTCGTGGCTCATGCAAAGTCAGTCAACACAGGCAGAATACTCGTGCACTTTTCATTATGGCAGCCTGCGCCCCTACCAACTGCAGTGCTGATTTAGCGAAAGACGAATTACTCCGTAAAGCAAGAAAGTCGGATATTGTCATCCTAGCTAGCGATCTTAACGCCGAGTTGGCCGCCGCTCACAAAGTGAACGACACCTTGGTGGTCCGTATGGTCTCGATTGCGTTCGATCGGACAACGGTGAACGCCTGTTGAGTCTATGTGCTGAGCACCGCCTATTTCTCAGCAGCATCAACTGCCGACATTCCAAACAACGGTCAGCAACATGGGGATCCCCCTCGACAGGACTCCGGACACAAATTGATCACATTGCGATCAGTTATCAATGGCGTTCCAGTGTGCAAGACTGCAGATCATATTAGTCGACCTGCCTATCATCAGACCACGCGTTAGTCTGTGCAAGGTTAACTATGCGTTTTAGCGGATCGAGTAAGAAAAATATCATGAGGCTGGATACGCTTAAACTCTCAGATAGATCAGTGGCAGAGAACTATCTAACGGCCCTATCTAATGCACTCGGACCCCATCCCGATAATACTGAGGAGCATTGGGCTCAAATCCAAAGCGCAATGTATCATGCTGGCCTGGAAAGCTATGGAACATCCAAGCGAACAGGTTCCAACTGGATATCTGATGCTACAGCCAAATTATTGACCAAAAGCGTTCCTTACCTCCGGGGGAAAGATATGATGAACAGCGCAGACAAATTCGTCACCAGTTGAAGACCAGTCTCAAAACGGACCGAGAATCATGGTGGGAAGAGCGGGCAGGCGAGATGGAAGCAGCCCAAGCAGTTGGCAACACCCGCAAATTGTTCCAGCTTATACGCTCCACGGGACCCCGAATGCCCAGCGTGAGCGAACTCATCACGGAAGCAGATGGGTCGTTGATTACCAACAGAGAAAGGCGAATGGACCGCTGGAGGGAACATTTCGCTAGCCAATTCAATCAACCGCGACCACTCTCTGTTGCTCAGCCAAGTGGCTCCACCACTCAGTGGCCGGCCCCACAGGGACCACCTACAGAGGCAGAAATTCGCTCACACATAATGAAGCTTAGACGACGCAAGGCCCCTGGTTTAGACGAGCTACCAGCCGAACTATTCGTTGAAGGTGTCGACGTTTTGTGCAGTGAGCTGTCAGTGCTCTTCGGAAAGATCTGGAACGAGGAAACCATACCCAGCGCGTGGGGACCGTCAGCCATCGTCCCAGTATTCAAGAAAGGGTCGAGGAAAGAGTGCGGTAATCACAGGGGTATCAGTCTCATACCGGTGGTTTCTAAACTGTTTGCATCAATCATCCTGACCAGGCTTAACAGCTACCGAGAAGCAGAGTATCGAGAAGAACAGGCTGGTTTCAGAGGAGGACGCGGGTGTGTGGACCAAATCTTCACGCTCCGCCAAATTTTGGAGCAACGTTACCAATACGCACGTCCAACAATTATCGTCTTTCTTGACATACGAGCAGCCTTTGATTCCATTGACAGAACCGCTCTCTGGGACTGTCTCATTCGCCATGGTGTCCCACCGAAGTACGTAATCCTGCTCAAGAAGCTGTACTGCCACACCACCGGCAGAGTCAAAGCCTATGGTGATTTATCCAAGCAGTTTACCATTTCCAGCGGGGTTCGTCAAGGATGTCCGATCTCCCCATTCCTATTTAACTTTGCGATTGACGATGTCATGCAGGCAGCAACAGCCCAGCTACCGAATTGTGGGATCGACCTGCTCCCCGGTCGACGAGTTATGGATCTGGACTATGCTGACGACATTGCTCTCCTCGGAGAGGATGCTTGCGCCATACAAAGCGCTTTGGATCTACTCGTTGATCAGTTGTCGCTGTATGGATTACATTTCTCTCCGTCAAAATGCAAAGTGTTCCTACAGATTGGACAGACCCAACACTTGATTTGACGATCGAAAACCATAAACTGGAAGTGACTGACAGATTCACCTACCTAGGGAGCTGCATCACCACTGGGGGCGATATCGAAGCTGAAATCACAGCACGGATTGCAAGAGCACGCCATGCTTTCGCTGGGCTACGGCATCTGTGGCGCCGACGCGATGTTGGATTACGCTTGAAGGGCAGAGTGTACCAGGCCACCGTACGAGCAGTTCTACTGTATGGCTGCGAGACGTGGACGCTGCGTCAAGCCTATAGTCAACGATTATCGACGTTTATTATCGCTGTCTGCGGAGTATTGCTCGTCTAAGCTGGCAACACAGAGTCAGAAATGATGACGTCAGGAGGGCAGTTCTCGGCGATCACTCTGTGCCACTCTTCGATCAAATATCCATGTGCCAGCTGAGATGACTGGGGCAAGTTCTCCGTATGGATGAGCGACGCCTTCCTCGAATGGCTCATTTTGCTCTCGCTGGACCTGATTGGGAACGTCGTCGTGGCAGACAAAGGAATACCTGACGGAAGACCATCAAGCGTCTAACAGCCTCACTGGACATCGTGGGAACATCGCGCTTACCCGGGTGGGGTCCGACGTACTGATAACACTCAGTGTGATGGCAAAAGAAAGAAATCAGTGGCGAGAATACTGACGTGCTTGTGTTCCCGTTTATCAGTGACCCACCCTCTTTTCTTTATTCCGAAAAAAGACAAAAAAGATCAAAAACGGCATGTTTAAACAGACAAAAAACCCTTTTTTCATCATGTACCTTCTTCATGGTATACTTGTTGGCACATTGTCTGTAAAGACTTGTGTAATAATAATAATAATAATAATAATAATAATAATAATAATAATAATAATAATAATAATAATAATAATAATAATAATAATAATAATAATAATAATAATAATAATCATGTGAGTGAAAGGATTCACTGAACCAAACTCATCCAACAGCTACACATGATTTTAGCTCAGAGAGCTGAGAAGCTGAAACAGTTGCTGGAGTCTCATTACCATTTCCTGTTCTTTATTCCTCCTCATATCCGTCTAAGCCTGGGCAATCTGACAGTATCTTAGCCCACGTCCAGTCTCTGACTGTGCGGCACTTTGCCTGAACCAGGCTTGTGCTTTCATACCATCGAACAGCGGTTTCAAATCGCACGCATCGTTGACTTACCTGATAGCGCTTGGAATATGTCAAATCCAGCTCCGTTTCCTCCGTGTCAAACCTCATTCCCGGAGACTTTGTGTTCAATTTCACGTAGACCGCCTCGTCTGGTTGCACGCGCATCACCAAGTCGTTACGTGGCGCGTTGTACCGATTGAACAACTTGGACGAGGAGCCTTTGAACTGAATGCGGACTTCGGCCTTGCGCTCGTTTAAGGCTACATGATTAAAAAACGGAAACTTAGTGAGGCAAATTGGCCAAGTGAGCTGTAACATCGGGCACCGATTGATTACCTTTTCCAGCTCTAATTACGAATGGCACGCCCCGCCAGCGGTCATTGTTGATGTGTAGAATCATGCAAACATAGGTTGGCGTTATCGAACCTGAGGAGAAGAGTGGTGGTGAAGAATCACTTGGAACAAATTAAGCTGTCGGAGAATGTTTTCAAATTTAGCAAACCGGGGGTGGGGGTGGAGCGATCCCTCAACACCAAAATCTACCGATTTAGTTCTAAAGCACAGATCGGAGAGCGAACCACGGATGTCAAAAGACCTCGTCCATGTTCATTCGAGTAGACGTAGGGCATACTACGTGAGATGCCGATCAGAGTGATATCAACAATAAGTCATTGGTCAAACGAAGGTTGTAAGTTTATTTGAACACTAAATGAATGAATGAAAGCACAAGCCTGATCCAGGCAAAGTGCCGTACAGTCAAAGACTGCACGTGGGCTAAGATACTGTCAGGTTGCCCAGGCCTAGACCGATATGAGAGAGAAAATAGAAGAGAAATGGTAGTGAGACTCCAGCGTGTTTCAGCATGCAGCTCACTACCGGTGGCCAATCCATTTAGCCCGGTGTTAGCCGCACAGCATAGAAGTGCTGCACGATTGCACATCCGTGCAGTGAACACTAAATACGGGGTAGAATTCTCGTTTTGGAGTTGGCACACATCAACATACATGGAACGCTGGCTTTTAATACATATTTATTAGCAGAAATACCTAGGTCGTCTTAAACGAATAGCAGAACATGCATGGAGAATGGCAAGATGAGTTGCTTAGGTATAAAACTGATGTGGATATTCGTTTGCGCGTTTTTACATCTCGATCGACACCCAGGACGCTCAAAAAATTCGAATATAGGCTTGAAAACAGAGAGTCAACGTTGATAAAAATTGGTCATGGATGAACAAGGAATCGCTGCACAGTTCACAAAACATTAAGTATACATCACGAAGAGGTCTTTCGCAAAACGGTATGGAGAGCACAAGTCTGGTTCTAGACAAAGCTTTATGCGAAATCTCAGCACAGTTATAGACAGCAGACAGATGCAGTCACACTGCCCAGGGGCCTAGAGAGTTATGAGAAAATAGAAATGGAATTGAAACGCGAGCATTCTTTGGCATACAGCTCACTAACCGTGGCAAATCAAGTTTACACGGTGTTAGCTGCATAGCACACAAGTACTGTACGATTGCGAAGCTGCACCTAATGTTAACGCCTTGACAAGGATGAATTAAGAGATGAACAGAGAATAAACAAATCCCATAACGCATTGTAATCTCTAGCCTGAAAGGAATCCTGCCACAGAGATGCCCATTCAAAGGTTCGCATGTTTCATCAAATTGCGACAATCACAACACAACCAAAACAGAGAGGTCTCAAATCACCTTTGGGGACAGTTGGATCATCGGTATAGCTTTGTGAGTCTGGGATCTGAGGATTAGCGACATACTGGCCAATTACAACATCCTCCATCCGAATAGGTTCCACGAAACGAAGCACTTTGACCTGTAGAAAAATTAATAATGGAAAACAAATCGAATGAAAAAGCCGATGACGAATGGGTAATGAGAATGATGAGAATGTTAGATGAACGCTTGCGCAACAAGGCACGAGAAAGCATTTCGAATGTTTACTTCAATTAGAGTGTAAAAGCACAAGGAGGCGACCGGAGTTGCACGGTGTGTGTGTGTGTATCTGCTTACTTTACGTTACTTTTGTGCGACTATCTTCTCCTGGAGGATGAGTCGGCTTCAATGAAGGTTCTTGAGGATTTGGGTACAGAGCTGCGTCCCCAGCACCACTCGGCGTTTGTTCGAGTCAGCTTCTCTAGCCTTTGCACAACCAAGTGCGACCTGCAACGCAGCGGGGAGTTGCCAGAAAGAGGTGGTCTACCAGACTCTGTTCCAGGTTTTTCCTCGGGGTTTTCTCCTGAAGCCTTTCCCGCGATCGGGTATCCCGCAAGGCAGCGGAGATTGAAAATCAGGGTTTTCCTTCCCTTAGATGAAATGCCCTCCCAGGCTAACGAGCTACATCGGCTCGAAGCAAACTGGTTTTCAGGCGCCAGTCACTCGCCTTCGCCCCTTCTCCTGTTGGTAGAAGCAGTTCCGCCGGGCTCGGGGAGCCACTCGTGCAGGCCAGAAGCTGGAATTGGTTGTCAGAGGCTATTTGAGACGCGTGCCATATGGGAGCATTTTATAAACAGTGGGAGCTTATTCCCACTGCCACACTCGGCTATGACAACCTTTGGAACCTTTGTGTATGTGCGCCACAATACATCCAGTCCTCATATCTAGGTAGGCACTAATCAAACTACACGGCCATTTAGATGGCAGCGTGTTTTCGGTTGCATCACTCAACTGGAAAATCCATGTATTACAGTGCACAACTGCATATCCATGCAGTATTTGAACGGGGACGCTGTTGGCATTATGCGTTCGAAACGGACGGAGGTATTATACCCCGAATGCATACTGATTGCAACGTTCAGACCACATCGTACAGATTTACCGCCCAAAGCAAGAGGGACAATCTCACATGTAGTGTTTACTATAGCACGAGGTCAGTCAGCATAAACTTAGTTCAGTAGAATCGCACCATCATCCTCGTCTTCGCAGTAAGTTAGGGCAGCTCTAGGAACACAAGTTTAAACAAGCGGTTATCAGCAATAGTAGGATAGGTGCGAGTGTAGTAATGCGCAGATTCGAGGTGACAATATTTATTGAACAGGAAAAGTGGGTTAGAAAAATACAAAGGCGAAATTTCGTAACTATGAAGGTTCTGAGCCTCTAGCACCTTTATCTAGATAAGAAGTTAGAGTACACAACAGACAATGTTTGGGAATATCGGTGAGTTGAGAAATAACCATGAGCATGATTTTTCGCGTTGCCATTCAGCAAACAGTTAAACGGTTAATGATTCGACTATATTATTTTTACTACGGATGCCGGTTTTTATTATTGATCCGCTCTCGATGTAAACATGGTAAAAGCGATCTGTGATTTCACACACTGAAGATCAATATATGCTTATCAGGAATCCAATGAAAAATTGAGGCGTAAGCACTTGTGATTGCCTGTAATGAGTTAGTCATTTGTTTACAAGGATGTGCCATTATCCAGTACTTTGGTACTACGCAGATAAAACCGTGCTAAATTGATTTAAAACTGGTAGTGAGCAGCATGCAGAAAAACGCGAGAGTCACACTACCATTTCCCCTTTCTTTTCATAAATATCTGAGTGGGCCTAAGCAACTTGACAGTATCTGAGGCTGCGTGCATTCTATGACTGTGCGGCACTTTTCTTGGAACCCTGCTTGGAATTTAATGATAGTAATATTGTTACAGTGGTCAATGTTTGGTACTGATGCTCCACAACCAGTTTCGTGTTGTTTATAATCTACAAATAGAAACTAGAAAGAGAAGTTGCTGTTAGCTTTTAAAAACTAACAATATAAGAAAGCCATTATTACTGGACTTCATTCAGGAGTAAGATAGTTAACTGCGGTGTTTCTTTAAAAATGTTGCTGCAAGTCGAACATCGATTGCATAAATGAAACACTTTTAACGTTGAAATGTCTAAAAATCCGTTTCCGTTTATGCTGATGTGATTGTACGGCATCTCGAAATAGGTGAAATCCAAGAAAATGATTATAAATAACAAAGGTTATTTGAGACCTGGATGAATCCATGTATTAACTGTGTGAAAATGAGCATGACTGGGGAGGATGACAACGTAGAGAAATGCGGATTCTGATCGTCCTGTCCCTGCCTGATGAGTGCCAACAGCACGAAACCGGTCGTGGGGGGGGTGTTGCGGAAATGCATGCAAATGAACATATTGAAGTACCTTTTCGTCTCGGATATCATCAGCGTCAAACGATTTGGGTTCTTCCATGGCTACCAATGATAAGATCTGCATCAAATGGTTCTGGACAACGTCGCTGTGAATGATAAAAACAAAACGCAGTTATCTCATTTGCCCAGTTACGACTGATATGAATGATAAAATTCACAAAACGAAGCTGAATGATCAGTTCATTTGCACCAGTTACGACGGATATATCGATTTATCAGAAACAGAATGCTGAATGTCCTTTGCAACAACTGCATTCACTCGAAAAAGACAATGCAACATAATATAAGTGCTGAATGATTCAGTTCAGCAAGCGGTTGAGGAACAGCAACTCGCTAAACAGCATCCAAACAAACACACATAGGACACCAAAGTCTCAGTGCTATTTTCTTTTATATCTATCGAGGCTCGAGCAACCGTAAACTACCTTGTCTGTCTAGGCCTGGGCAACCTGACTGTATATTAGCCCACACGCAGTCCATGACTGCGCGACACTTTGCCTGGATCAGGCTTGTGCTTTCATACATACACACCTTGGCTCACGTGCGGTCGATGACACCTAGCCAACTATTTGAGCGCATGTTTTCACCAACGCAAAGCCAAAATATTATTTAAACTTGATGAAGCGGGTACGACACAGCATATACGAAAAACCAAGTAGGTGGGGTTCGAATGAAGATGCTAGAAAAGCTGGTATAGTTGATGAGAATAGCGAAACCTTGAAAGAAGGTTGATCATATGACGGTGAGACGGCCGTACGCTATCACAGATGACTGATTGTGTGTCTCTATAACAAAATATTGATCGTACAGCCGGCACGGTTAGAATAGGCCACGAGAAGCGTATAATGGGTCATCAGATGTTAAACTGTTCACACACACAGTGTTGTGAACAAACAAAATATTAAGAAACAATTAAAAATAGAACGAAGAAAAATAGTTCCGCATCACAATATATTGATTCACTTTCTTGCACTCTCTGTAGACCACGTCATGCAATAGAAACGTACAGATTGAACGCACACCTAAATAACACAAGACCTGACATTTGTAAAGAGATAAGGCATACCGTGGCCGAGAAGATCCACAAGGATGGCACAGAAACAGAAAGTTTCGACTTTGCAAATACACAACCTTATTCATTGTTGCTGACAAAAAGGCAGCTACCCACTGGGTTACCTACTGTTATGCTACAGGTCAGGAAAGTTTAAAATCAGACATGCAGAGGTTGATGTAGGGTTGTTCAAACGTGAAAATATAGAATCGTAATAATAGCTAAAAAGCTGCATATACCGAGTCCGAAGAAGGAGCTCGAACAAGCGACTGGTTCGAAGCAAAAGCTTCTGAGATGACTGCTGTGTTGGACGAGAAACAGACAGCATTCTTGAGGTTCAAAGGTATGCCGACAGATAAAAACTTACGAATTTTAAGAGTCCAACAGATTGCAAGACGATGTACAAACGACTATTGAACTGAAATTAGCCTCAGTATCCAAAAGCCTGTGGATACTGGAAATTTTCACGGTATATATGATGGGATCAAGAGAGCCATTGGTCCAAGCAAATTTAAAACAGCTCCCATTAAGTCTGTATCTGGTAATCCGAACTCAGCAGATGGATATATGGGTAGAGCACTTCTCCTCTCTCTACTCTAGGGACAGTACGGTTTTACCGCATGCACTTGAAAACGTTGAGCGGCTGCCAACCATTGAACATCTAGATACTCCCCCTACACTTGATAAGCGCAATAGATCAACCGACCGCTTAGCGAATAGGAAGGCCACTGGTGACGACGGACTTCCACTTGAGCAAATCAAATGATGTAGAGCAGCATTATTACGGTTACTTCATTGTTTGCTTCTTCAGTGCTGGTGGGAAAAGTGTGTCCGATACGAGATGTGAGACAAGAAAATCATCACGCTATTTAAGAATAAAGGCGATCCGAGCGACGGCAGAGGTTACAGAGGAATCTCTCTTCTAAATGTTGTTGACAAATTCGTTGCTAAAATTTTACAGATGCGGCTACAAGTTTTAGTTGATAGAGTTTGCTACGAGTTTTGAGGTGGCTTCCGCAGGGGAAGATCAACCGTTGGCATGACCTCCCTGAGACAACTTCAAGAAACGTTTCGAAAACAGTGTATGCCACTATACGCTGTTTTAATCGATTTAACGAAGGCATTCGACTACGTCAGCAGGGAGGGTCTTTTCAAAATGCTTGACCTTATAAGCTGCCACCCAAGACTGCTCAATCTCTTTACTTCGTTCCACTATAGCATGAAGAAGTCAGCCAATTTTAATGTTTGCAGTACAGAAGCCTTTGAAATTCGCCGATCAATTAACGAAAACTCATCGAACGAGAACGGATGCAAATTGATTTGCTTTGATGCGGTGAATACGATTTGTAGGCTCACCGGATGATTCCGAAACTATCGAAGTAACCTCCACGACCCTCTGTTCCAAACGGCTCCTTGAAGGTGATGGTCACATTATGAATGTGTTCGCGATTCCAAAGTGCATGAAGCACTTCGTTTGAAAACCTGCGAATCAAATCAAAGTGGGAGAAACTTGATCAGTAGCGACATCATGTATTTTCAAATTCGACAAAAAATGAGATGGGAGAATGGTATGGTATGGTATGAAAGCAAAAACCTGATCCAGGCAAAGTGCCGCACAGTCAGAGACTGAACGTGGGCGAAGATACTCTCAGGTTGCCCGGGCCTAAACAGATATGAGGAAGAAAAAGAACAGGAAATGGTAGAGACTCCAGCGTGTTTCAGCATGCAGCTCACTACCTCTGGCCAATAAATTTAGCATGGTGTTAGCCGCACAGCACAAAGTACTGCACGAGTGCACATCCGTGGGGGAATTACCTAAACAGAAGACGACTACCAGCGCCTGTTTCTCACATATACGATTCAGTGGTGTAGTTGACAGGTATCTTTTGCACAGTTTCTATATATCCAAAGCAGTTTCGTGAAGCAAGAAGAAGAGTGTCAAACGGGACTATAAGTTGCACACAAATTACCTAGGTCAAAACAAAAAATAAAATTGATTAGTTGTATTGTGATATGTTTTACCCATTTTGTTAAACGACGGCGTAAATTAAATTAGCAGGACTATCGAAAGGTTCCAGATAGCTGTATAACGTTGCACAGTTGATGAGAATGATATGGGTGATTTTATTACCCCTGAGTATAGCACTCTGGTTTCGAGAAAGTTAGTTTGTACATGGTAGTTCATCGTCTTCATCCTTATCATAGCACATTGGTGGAAATACCAAACGCTTAACTCCCGCGTAACTATGAAACACATACAATGAGACGACAGTCGAGTGACCATCAACAAGTTGAAGTGTAGCTTATTTGATTACCTACCAAACAATGGATTCGAAATGATGTTTAAACAAATGTGTGTGTAGTGTAAAGCTGAAGAAGCACACTTGAAGAGAGTATTTTATAAAGACACTGGGACTGTAAACTAGATTTGATTAGAGGTCGAGTGTATCCCCAATAAAGCCTTTGGGCAAAAAGCTTGGCCCACATGGCAGCGGGTTTGATTGAGACCGCGTTTGTATGACTTCATTCCATCAATTTTCGTGTTCGGAGTGTCTCTGGTGGTGTCGGGAAGGCACCATCCAGTATATAGCTCAGTGTGCCATGAAGGTGCATAAACCGTCGTACAGCGTTAAGGTTCAGCCTCAGCGCGATGGATTGCACTTACCTGGTGAACATGGCATTGCATTGGAAGCCTAAAGGATCGGATACTTACGATTAAAATGAAGATAGTGGCCACGATAACAGTATAAACTGTAGTGAAGATAGGTTGTTGTTGTTGTTGTTGACCTCCTTCGGTTATTGTACACCATGGTCATCCATGATAGCGAAGATGACAACGTTAATAAAATTAAATATTACACTGAAGACAACGAGGCGATAAATTGAAATGGTAAGTAAAATTCAAGACGCAAAGTTCCTTCGCCGGTTGGAAACTCGATAAAAATGACCCGCAAAAGAGCCAGAATAATAATACTTTGTGGCAGATGAACCGAAGCATACCGGAGAATGGTTAAATTTTGAACCATTTCTTTGCCAAGATAGTGGTCGATCCGGTAGATTTGTGATTCATTGAAAAGATTTGATAAGTGTTCGGATAACACATTCGACGAAGCCAGATCATTTCCAAACGGTTTTTCGATTATCAAACGGACCCAGACATCATCGCTGCAAATCGTATGAGAAATTGGCCGTAAATACAGATTTATATATATACAAGTCTTTAAAAATCTATTAGGTAAAACGAATACAGCCCAAACCGGTTCAGTACGTAAAGCTAAAATTAAAGGTACGGACTCGATTTTCGTGGGTTACCATGAAAACGTTGTGAACGTGTAAGAAATTGATGTTCTAATAAAGTTATCTACACATCTAGTTATAATAAACAAGCAAACTGCTCAACGGTATCAAACAAACAGCGATGAGAATGGGACAATAAGAACACCAAAATACAGGACCTCAGCAGACATCGATGTAACAATTTGCGATGCCCCGTTCACTGAGAACTATGGGGAAGCCAGATTACTTTAATACATCGAATGTGCAAAGAAAAACTCACCTCGAAGGCATGCAATGCTCCCGAACGTTCTTCGAGACGGGGGCATAAACCGTTGGTGGAATGGCAAAGTAGAATATTCGATTCACACCTTGGCCCCATTTTTCTCTAATGAACTGGTCTAGTTTGATGAAACCGTCTGGATCGGTGTAGTCTCCTTGAATGTAGAAATTGTTCGCCCAGAATCGAGACACCAGCTCAGAATGTGAGGTAGCAAGCTGTCAAAAAGATAAAGAATCAGCCAGAATACCCATGGATAAATAGACAAATTCACAATGGCTCACTCTTGTTCGGTTTTTCGAATACGTCGTTACATATAATACCGATGCTACTGAAAACTGATCGCGATTTGGATGTATGTATGTATGTATGTATGAAAGTACAAGCCTGATCCAGGCAAAGTGCCGCACAGTCAGAGATTGCACGTGGTTTAAGATGCTGTCAGGTTGCCCAGGCCTAGACAGATATGAGGAAGAAAAAATAACAGGAAATGGTAGTGAGACTCTAGCCTCTTTCAGCATGCAGCTCACTACCTCTAGCCAATCAATTTAGAGCTGTGTTAGCCGCACAGCACAAAGTACTGCACGATTTAGATGATATGAACCGAGCTCAGAGTTTGAAAATTTGGGGTCATTTTGTTGACTTGAAGCTTTACCACACAAGTCTCATCTTGGGTGATACCTGATCGGACAAAAATAAGCTTCGATAGCTGCAGGAATCGGATTCACTACGTTAATCTGACGGATATACAGATTCTGCACAATAATCGGAATAATAGTACACCTGGCGGCGCCCACGCAGGAACTAATGTTTCTAGGTTATATAAGTGATAAAACTATTAACGTGATACTGCACAATCGTTACTCCACTCGATAGCATGTAAAATTAATAAAACAATCCAAGAAATGTCAAAATGTAAACCGAAGTAGGTAAGGAAGAATACCTTAGCGAATTCCACATTGATTAGATTTAATACAGTTTCGGTCGGATCAATATCCTGTATGTATGTATGTATGTATGAAAGCACAAGCCTGATCCAGGCAAAGTGCCGCACAGTCAGAGACTGCACGTGGGCGAAGATACTGTCAGGTTGCCCAGGCCTAGACAATATCCTGTCATGAAGTGTAGAAAAAAAAGCCACGTCTCACATCAATAAAGTAGTACAAGACAAATTGCTCCTTGGTAAAGAGGTATTTTGGTTGAGTCTGGTACCAGGTCTGTGACAGAGTGGCTTTCAGCTGTAAAAAGACATTATGCGCACGATCAACCCTTAACTTTACTTCAACTTCTATTTTGTTTCTCATATCTATCTAGGCAACCTGACAGTATCTTAGCACATGTGCAGTCTATGAGTGTGCGGCAGTTTGCCTGGATCAGGCTTGTGCTTTCATACATGAAGTGTAGCAAGTAAACCCCGCGTGTTAAAATCTTTTATTTAAGTGTGATCATTGCATACGAGAAAACCAGTTCCGGTCTAGAAACTGAAAGTATCCTTCATTAGTTAAAACAGGGTATTCTCGTCACATGACCTCTAAATAACGACAACATCCGTTTAAAGCATGTCGCCTCCCTCTGGTAGCAGTAAGACCCGTCTACAGTTCGAATTTACAAAACAGCACATACCCAATGTTCGGAACAGACATTTATAGTAGCAAAAATCAGCCACATCATGGACTGCCTAACGATCAAGTTACAATATGTAAAAAACGAACTAAAAATTTTATAATCAGAGTAATGCTGGCGTTAGGGAGGACATACATTTTTGATGCGCAGAAAATGAGCCGATGATAACAAAAAAGGGATGCACAGATTAAAGATTTTACACAGGCTGCGATACTGCTGAGTTAGTGTTATCGGAATTCATATCGTAAAAGCTCATTCTTATCATACCTTACTTGAGTGATGCAGATGATATAATAATTGTGATAATGACTATATTAATTCGACTGCAGTAGTACATCACACCGTCGCGTTGAGACTGGACCTTAACGTGGTGCGATGGTTTGTGTACCTCCATGATCCATTAAGCTATACTGGGTGGTGTCTTTTAGTGCCAGCAGAGCTACTGCAGAGAGCGCAGTTGGAAGGTGCCAAACGCGCTCCAAATTCTGGCACCATACCAGGTAGCTAGTTTGGTTTAGCCTTTCCATCAACAAGTAAAATACATAATTAGCAGAATATTAAATAAAAATTTAGGATACCTTCGCTGCAAAAATCCATAATCCATCGATGAACAAAATTAAGCCGAAAAGGAGAAATTGAACGCGCTACTTATGACGGGAAATTGTGGCGAAATCACTCTAAATCTTAACACAGCCAGATGTGTGAGCACAAAGTGCACGTTGCTAACATACTTTTGTGGAACACCTTTACATAACAATGAATAAAACAATGGTTTTCGATCTACCAAGTGGAATGCACCCTCAAAGTCTTAAATCGATGGCTATTCTAATATCGGCCGTAGAGCAAAAATGCGATCAACAATCTCTACCGGAACAAAAGCCAATTTGATGCTACGGAGTATGAAATGCTAATAACGCCATAATTATGGAGGTGAGAGTTATTTATCAGTGATTAGAGCGAAATATAAGCAAACTGTTTTTGAATATCCGATTTTCAACCAACATGAGGAATAGATTCTGACGACCACACTTCCAAAACATTGTCTAGTGATCTGATGGCCGTGTCCTATGCAACGGCCTTATTACTATTAGATCGGGAATAAAAACTCGTTGATGGAGAACTTGCAACTTCGCGACACTTGCTGATTGGTCACTCTCCCTGGAATTCTATAGAAAGCATCGCCAAGACAAATAATACGTGGCACCCATCAAGAAGTAAACGCTGGAAAGGATGTCCGATAAACTTTTGACAAGCTCAGGAGAAAGAAATGAGTGGCGAACTCTTGTTGATAGTCATTATTCCGCAAGAGACTAAAGTAAGTGAGTAGGAAAGTAAATAAATATGTAAGTGAGGGTTAGCTTTAACAGGCTATCACACTTGAATACATTCCGGTTTGGTTAAATTCCCCAAATATAATACGCCTATCAAGAGAGCACTTATTTCAGAGCATCGCATTTTAAATGAATTTTGAGTAAGCAGAATTGTAGTAGCAAGGTAAAGTACATTAAAAAAGGGATAATAGACACGAAAATTGTGCCAACAAACGGAAGTGGTACCAAGATATCTTTGTGCATATGTCAGTGATATCGTGAGAGGGTAAACGACAAAAACGTGGAAAGTACTTACGTTAAACTTTGGTTCAGACTGTGCTCGTATCTTTTCAACAGTCATATTTGAACGGGCATATCCAATAAAATATGTCTTTGGCGGCAATAGTCCATCACGATACAACCACCTGAGCAAGTTGAGAAATGGACATCTACTTACCAAACGGACGGATATGTTTTCTTTTTAGCTAGGTCACCCTTGATGACGCGAAATAAATGGCAAAAGATAAACATACTGAGGCTCCGAAAATGACCATTACATGCACATGCGATTGATCTTCGTCGATTGTGCTTTTGATGAAACTTAAATAATCTGTGTCGGTGGGTAGGTTGGATTCCATAATCTGAGAATACAAACAATCAATAACAGGCAGGAAAATGCAAGTGAAAAAGCAGACGGAGTTAAAATCAAGTCGAAATTATCCGATCACTCAAAAATCTAAGCTATCGAAATGTAAACTAGAAAAAATATTTCACGCAAATTGATGGCGTTTAAGACTGCAATCTTAAAGGAAAAATGAAAACAATGGAAACAGAAAGTGCTTAATAAGACTTCAAAACACTGCATTGAAAGTGAAAGAATTGAGAGTAAACTGACTTATGGAAAATATATATTCCAATAAGCATTTCGTTGTGTATCTATGCTATCACAATCACATAGGCTAAAAAACTATCAGGTTGCCCAGGCCTAGACAGACCGAAATTTGTGCACTCGAAAGTGAATTCTTCATTTCTGCTTTTGCTTCTCTTTTCGAGGAGGAGAAAAGGGCATCGTGGTGCTTACCGTATTTCGCCCAGGTCACAGATCAGCGCCAGGTGAACGTCCTAGACCAATGAAGATTGCTTTAGACACTACCAAGCAGGTAAACTTACTGCTAAAAACTAAAGGGTAGTAAACTTTAGAATCCTATGCGATCTCTCGCCTGAGGATCACGTAAAGATGCTACCGGGGAGATCAACAAGTGAAGTAATGCAGATGAAAAAACATGCAGATTGTGAATTTTCGAGTTGTGAAAATCAGACCGATAATTGGCTGAGAGCCTCTACCGATATGCTTTCTTTGTCTTTGAAGGTGATCTACTCTAACGATTGGACATTGAGAAACAAACTTAGTTCAAACCGCTTAATCGTGAAGGCAGCTCTTCTTCTGGAATGAAATCAGAAGGGATAAAATCCCGTTTAAGCCTCTTTACAAGAATAATGAGTGATTTATGCTGATAAAGCAAGCCCCGAGAATAGATGACCACCACTACATCACTCAGGGTCCAAGTCCCAACATCTCAACAAATGTTGATCCAACGCGCTTTTGAATAGCTGTTCTGATGGCAGGGACAGAAGCTCG
Organism: Atriophallophorus winterbourni; assembly: GCA_013407085.1. Lineage (NCBI taxonomy): Eukaryota > Metazoa > Platyhelminthes > Trematoda > Plagiorchiida > Microphallidae > Atriophallophorus > Atriophallophorus winterbourni. Next base: position 33,627 of record JACCGJ010000014.1, read on the forward strand.
TTCGATGACGAGTTCCAAGTGTTCAGCACCCGCGTGGATAGCTTTCTCGCATTACTCAGCTTAAGCCTTCTGAGCTTTTGCAACGCAAGGTATTGACTACGAGTCTTCGATTCGTCTACTAATCTGGGACGCACTAATGTCTCTCCTCATTTATCGGTGAGGTGAGTTTTTCTGTTGCATCACAGATTACTCTTATACCAGAAGAAATTTGTGAAGATATGGTTTGAAGTGTTGGACGCTCTTCTGTGGCATACCACTGAAAGAAATCTGCTCGTTGCAGTTGCTCGCGGGAATCACATGCATTTCGCAAAATTCCACAACATAGCATTTAGAACTGCGATCAGAAAATTTAAATGAAGGCAATAGTCCTGTTTAATTTTTAACGAAATTTTTCAAAACTATTTAGCTTATCACGTTTAAGCAGGCACTAGTGAACCAGTGACCAACTGACATTGAACGATCTTGTGAAAAACAAAGATTTCTAGCATTAACAAAAGTATACTTGAACGCCACTGATAAATAGGTTGCTTACAAAGAACCACGATGTTCATTTACAGAATCACGTAATTATTCTTACTCAAGCAAACAATGCGCTTATAAATTGCCATATAATTTGTTGCTCACATCCCCATTCAGTACACAACACTATACCACTGTTTCAAGCTTCACTGAACATGATATTATTATCTCCACCTGATGACGAAAAACAGCCACAAAATGTGAAGTACAATGAATAACGCTACAGATGCATACGCACGATTAGTGCTGCACTTCGTCGAGTTAGGCGCCAAGCATTAAGGACGGTTCAAGGTCAAGTTTAAGTTGCACAGTGCTGAGGTGGCTAAAAGCCAATCACGCACCCAGATTTCCTTTGACAGTATGCGGTTGATCACACGACACTCCGATAACAAGTATACAGTTCGTACTTTTCACGCGTTCTCGTTTCCGGATATCTGGAAAGTAAGGTAGGGTTTCTCTTCACCAGCACTGTGAGAGGTCAGCTATTCAGGAAAAATGCACTAGTATGCGTGAACAATGATTGGTGTATGAAATCACTAGCCTAGTCGAGGCAAAGTGAAACACAGTCATAGACTGTATGTGGGCTGATTTGCTGTCAAGTTGCCCAGGCCAAGACAGATTTGATATCTTGCCGAACACTCGCTAATGTGCAGGAACGTAGAGAAATTGTGGGGTGGATACCTATCCGGTTTCGTTAGCTTATTCAGAGCTCTGTAATTTCCTCTTAGTCTGTAATTGTTAACTGTCTTCTTAGGAACCATGTGTAGAGCACTTATCCACATGCTGCTGAAAGAGCGGACAATTGCAATTCGCAACATTTGTTGGAAGTCGCTTTCGGCGATTTTGAGATTATCAGTGGCTAGCCTGCGCGGTCTATGGAGCATGGTTTCCTGTAGTTATGATCTGGTGGTTAACTTCATGCTTTTCATACGACATTTGGTAGTTAGGAGTTGTGTTATCTATGAAAGACTATTAAATTTTTTACGATGGGCTGAAATGTTGTATATCGCTCTTGGTTGTGGCAGACGTACATGTATTTTGTGAACCTTTTATGCTCAGGTTCGTTCCACTATCTCTTCGTCTGCACCGCCTGAGGTCTACCACTATACAGTGGTGTTGGAATATATCCAACCCCAATTTAGCACAAGGTACTTTGTCTATTGTGAAAATCCATCTTTTCTTCAGGTCACGGGCTGCTCAAATTTGGTACGTGATCCCAATTCACTGATTACATATACGCTGTTTATATTCAACGTATTCTCTTCACATATTTTACCTCAATTTTATTAAAGTAATATCTGTTGAATCCATTGAATATTTCCGGTGAAAATGCACTCGAAAACCTTATTATCTTCTCGAATTAAGCCACGTAAATTATCTAAGCCTAGTAATTGTACTGTCAGATTGGAGAGTGACACTTCAGTTATTCTGAATAAATTGAGAAAAATAGAATCGAAAGTGTCAGAACTTAGAAACAAACAAGCATTATGCAATTGCACCTGTAATTCTCTAAAACCTCTTTTATCACTCATGAACTCTGATATAGATATTGACCAAGATATATTGATTCAAGCCTATGAATTTATAGAAACCATGAGCACGGAAATGTATCAAAAAAAGCTCGTTCAAAAATGTTATTATCTTCAATGTTGCCGATAATTATCCCTTAAACGATTTAAAAAATGTATCTTTTCCACATATGGCATACGCATAGAATGTTTCACTGAAGTCCGACTACGTAAAAACACAAAGAAACAACGTTCTCCTATTTTATTAAAATTCACAGATAAGAGCTTTGCATCGTATTTACTTGATAATAAAAACCTTTTAAAAAGTTTCCCAAGGTTTTCCAGTGTGGTCTCAAAACCGGACTTAACGCTCATGCAACGAAAATTCAACTATAAAGGAAATTTATCAGCTCCACTATATGTAACAATACTTCAGATAATAATGAACGTATGCAATGCGAATCTGTAATTGAAATTAACTGTTATAATTCCCAAAGCTCAACACCCGCACCTGATAATCATGGTACGTGTTAAACACGTCATTCGCATTTAGGCTCACCGCGTTTACCTAAATTAAGACAAACACGACACTCCTACCAAATCCTCATACGTTCAGAGAGTCAGTAATCAGACAACCTCCCCGACAGCTTATGAAGACAACTAATTATATAAGAGGTTAACCTAGTTTCAACAACCGTATTAACACATCCTCTCGTTTTCTAATGAATAACCACCTACCATATAAGCAAAAGAATCACCATTTACCAACTCCACCTATTCCTTTTCATAATATTCAACCTTATTATAATTCGGCTACCATTACACAATATCACTCCGTTTATAATAATTATATACCCCAACCTTCATTTCATTATCCAAATGTATCTCACTTAACTTATGAACCATACTTTAACCCTAATACCACTTTTTTAAAAAAACATATAAAATTAATTTTAAGCCCATAATGCACTCACCCCAAATCCTTTAACTTACGACCTTTGTGTTGTTCTTTTTCTGGTCGTAAATGCTAGATCAATTATACCTAAAATCTATATACTGAAATCTTACCTTTCTTCTAAACCTGTAGACATTATTTTTATAACTGAATCCTGGAATCGTGATGATCACTCTGACTCTAAACTCATCATACCTAACAACCAGATATTTATGAGAAACCGCACCCTAAAACGAGGTGGCGATTGCCTTATTTATGTGCATTAAAGATTTAAAGCTAATAGCATAACACCTTAGAATTTAACAGAACTTGAAGATTTATTATGGATAGAACTACCTATGATAAATGTTTTAATAGGTTGCATCTACTTCCCACCAGTCTCAACTTTATCTAACTTGGATACATTAACTCAACGTTCATCGAAGCATTTTTACATCATACACGCCATAAATGTATAGCCGGTGATTTTAATAGGCCAAATTTAAACTGGCACGAACAAATTAAAGTTTACCCTCATACAAATTTCCTGAAAACGCTTGACTTACTAGGTTACAAAAAGTTTATTGATAGACCGACTAGAAAGGGCAACATTCTTGATTGAGTCTCTACTTTAAATAGGTCTCCGAAGGCCTACATTGAGAGTGAGGAATTTTTTACCGTATGTAGGTATAGCTGCACCATTGACTGTGCGGAACACGATAATGGATAATTTGTTTCTGTCCTGAGACCATGGAGGTATCACACTTATCTGAGCTCCAGTATCGACGAGAAACTTCATGTTTTTATTAACATCTCGTACATAAAGAGGAAACTCATGTCAAAAATGCCAGTTTTCCCATTTGCCATCATGACCTGACATTCGAGCTTCCCGCTTTCTGAAATGATCGCGGTTCAGAACACTTTCGTGCTCTACTTTCAAAGCGCCCGTGGTACCAGTAGAAACCTCGTTTATTTGCGCTGCGGCAACTCCTGGCACTTATATACCCCATTAGCATGTTGAGACGATTTTCCAAACTGCAAATAGCGCGACTGTGGAGGTTGTCAGCTGGATCCGCTTTCATGACAATGCTAACAGTGAGTTACCTGATCTCGACGATCTTGTCTGCTAATTGCGCTAGTTGTGCTATACCAATCATGTCCACAAATTTAGCCAATATTTTTTGAACATGTACTGGAAGACGTTGCAGGAAGAGTTGTTTCAAGAGGGGCTTATCTATCGTTGTGCTGCTGACCAATGTTTGCATTGTTCTGAGTAGTTGGGACGGAGTCGGATCCCTCAACTCTTCCTGTGTCAATAGCCGCTGAAGACGGACCAGTTTGGACTCTATGAATTGAGTGATCGGGGCTGTTCAAAGTTTCTTGTAAGTACATGTTTCTCCAACAAAATATCTTGAACTAGATACAATGATTCGCATGTGAGTGAGTTAATAACACAATGGGTCTTAAGCATATCTTGTGTTATACGTTCTTATCTCGAAGTAGGATTCTGCCTGCATGAACCACAGCTCTGAATTTTCAGTCCAGAACTTAGGAATAGTGGATGTGATCGTGGTAATAGTCACGGGGCAAGAATCCCTTCGAGGCTCACTATTGTGCGGTATTGCATGTAAATGTTGATGCAATATTGAATCGTCAAATGATCAAGAACAAACTCAATGTGGGTTATCCTCCGGGCTGACCAATTGGGCAGGCCCTAGTTGTGTTTTCTAATTGCAGCGTTCGTGCGACGGCATATTCTTTCAGACGCCCTAGTATCGACTGACAGAACAATGATCTTATTCCGAATCTTATCTTTTCTGGAGTGACGGCGTTGTTCGGTACAATCAAGTTTGAAGGAAAAGGAGAAATGGCAATGAATGAAAGGGCAGTATTGTTGTTCGCTGCCTGATGATGTTATTGTCTACCGTTGTTAGTTGCCTCCCGGCATTTGTATATTTTGAAAGGTGGTCGATATCACTGGCCGGGAGGCGATGATGGATAAATGTACGTGATGCTGAAAAATTCTTGAATTATATGTTGGCGAAAGATAGAATAAGTAGACGTTTACCATAATAAATGTGTAGAGAAACTAGTCTGCTACAATCTTACTGCTTTTAATACTGTGAAATGTTCTGAGTTCTGACTTCTGAATCATTAACGATGAAACGACCAACACAACAGAAATATTTTAGTAATTATTGCTCATGTCTAGATTTCCTTGGATATCCTCCTTTACCGTAATAGCAGTAGAGAGAGAAATTCCTTGTTTGCTTCATCACTGACTTTTCTGCAACGATGGTTCCAACAAAACAGTGGAAAGAACCAGTTGGAATAATCATTGTCCAGTAAACTGACACGGAGTCCAAATATTTCTCGAACCTAACCTCTGATTTCGAAGATTCCATACATTTGCATCCTTATTTTACAGTTAATTACAAATTTTTCAAAGAAATCTCCGTTTTTACCAGCATGTACTCATATAACTTAAAAAATGAAACAAATGAAAATGTGTTCTCTTTAAACGCCAACTCAATGGTGAAATTGCTTTCTAGGTAAGAGCTGTTGCGCTCATCATTTCCAAATTTCCGTTATAAGGCTCAAAAGATCAATGGAGTAAAATTAGGACAAAATCACTAATTGATCAAGTGCCATGATCTCGGCTATGCCAGGTTGACACGTCAAGACCCGTTCTAAAACATGATGCACGCTTGTTATATAAAGAAACATGAAGATAGATGTTCTTCGCAATATTTTGACAGGATTATTGTGGGAGCTGACCGTTCTATTTTACTCCTCTTCAATTCTGCACATTTCATATGTGTTACTTCAAAGTTATTTCACTAGCCTTTACCAATAGTAATTTGAAATTGCGAGAAGATTATAAAATGGACTTCCATGAACTAATGCAGAGTACCAAAAACAAGTCCCTTCTATCCATTGAT
>JACCGJ010000015.1:13083-26556 GCA_013407085.1 Atriophallophorus winterbourni
TTACTTTTGTGCGACTATCGCCTCCTGGAGGATGAGCCGGCTTCAATGAAGATTCTTGGGAATTCGGGTACAAAGCGGCGTCCCCAACACCACTCGGCGTTTGTTCGAGTCAGCTTCTCTAGCCTTTGCACAACCAAGTGCGACCTGCAAGGCAGCAGGGAGTTGCCAGAAAGAGGTGGTGTGCACCAAATAACCGTCTACCAGACTCTGTTCCAGATTTTTCCTCAGGGATTTATCCCGAAGCCTTTCCCGCGATCGGGTATAATCGCAAGGCAGCGGAAGTTAAAATCCGGGTTTTTCCATCCCGTAAATGAAATGCACTCCCAGGCTAACGAGGCGCCATTGCAAAAAACAAAACTGGGTTCAGGCGCACAGACTCGCACTCGCCCCCTTCTCCTGTGATAGAAGCAGTTCCTCAGGTCGGGGAGCCACGTGCAGGACCAGGAAGCTGGACTTGATTGCGAGTGAATTAACGTGGCTGCTGATGTTTATTTGAATATGGTCTGATAAGTGGATACTCAAGTCCATTGAATTTTTAAATAAAAGAATGAGGTAAGCTGAAGGATCTTTACTCTAGTGCAATCCGACGTTTAACTTCTTCGCTTGCTATGTTATGGTATGAAAGAACCAGCTGTCCAGGCAAAGTGCACACATTAAGGAGGACTGCAAGGGGCGAGATATGTCAGGTTGCCAAGGCCTAGATAGATATGAGAAAGAAAATAGCAATGGTAGTGAGACTCCAGCTGTGGTCAGCATTTGAAGTCACCACCGATGGCAAGCATTAGACGGGCTTAGGAGCCCGACACAGCACATAAGTACGGTACGATTGCATGGGAGACGTTAATGGTTATAGGCAAGGGGATGAGGCGGGTCGTTCGAGCAGAACTCACATCAGTTGCAATCAAAGTTAGCATAATGCTGAAAGCTAAATTGTTGGAATGCAGTCCCAGTAGAGGTGTAGGCACCTCCTCCCAGTTTTTTGTGCTTACTCTTCTATAGAAGGCCGTAGCTATTAAGTCACCCATCCCTTCCACATCTTTTCGGAGTTACTTTCATGGTTGCATGGCAGTTAAGCATTCGGCACGTGCTACCGGTGTAATGCTGTCTTTGATGATGATTGATGACTTTCTCTAATCAATGTTGATTGTGAGAAGGAGGAAGTGGGGCGCAAACTGTTCTAATCGAGTTCTCAATAACAGTCACGTCGAGTATAAGCATTTGATTACGGTTAAATAATCAGCGCACGTGTCTAAATGAACATGTTGAAATATGCACAAGTTAAACGACAAACGCCATGGTAAAATGGTGAACCATCGATTATACGGGCATGAAGTCACAAGCCTGGTGCCAGGGAGAAGTAGTTGTCCAGGCAATGGGACTACTGCGTGTCGCTTCGAGCAACTCACAATCTGTCTAAAGCACAAGCCTGATCGAGCAAAGTGCCGCACAGTCACTGACTGTACGTGGGCTAAGATACTGGTCAGGTTGCCCAGGCCTAGACAGGATATGAGGAAGAAAAATGAGAACAGGAACCGGTAGTGAGACTCCAGCCTGGTTCTCATGCAGTTCACTACCACTGGCCACTCATTTATCACGGTTGTTAGCCACCAGCACAGATAAACTGCACGATTGCACATCCGTTCCATTGACTAACGGCAATCGTTTGATTTGCGACTGACGTTGTCCATCTCTCATATCCCGAGAATGTTCCCTGGAACCGTTCGATTGCAATCACTCCGAAACCCGAAATAGTACGCGTCGTCGTCGATCTTTTCAGCGCTTCGTGCTCTTGTATTGTGCCAAACGCGGCTGTGTATACATCATTATAGGAAGGGTTACTAATGTATGCTGCTGGACTATTTGCCACAGGATACATAACACTCCTCCTGCCTGTTTGTACACTGTATCGCAATGGAGGGTGCTTTCCAATGTCTTTCTTTGGACGGATGTGCAATCGTACAGTACTTCTATGCTGTGCGGCTAACACCGTGCTAAATTGATTGGCCACCGGTAGTGAGCTGCATGCTGAAATAGGCTGGAGTCTCACTACTGTTTCCCATTCTATTTTCTTCCTCATATCTGTCTAGGCCTGGGCAACCTGACAGTATCTTAGCCCACGTGCAGTCCCTGACTGTGCGGCACCTTTCGTGGATCGGGCTTGTGTTTTTATACCGTAATTCTTCGGGATCTAGACGATAAGTGAACTTCAGCGCTTTTCCATCTGCGTGCCCAGACTTTGGTGTTGTCCGTGCAAAGAACCATTCTGCGTAAACCCCAAAGGTTCTCCAGCAACTTTCAGCAAGTCGTGCAGAAAGTGTCATCTGTGGTATCGCAATCCAAACACCACCTACCGTTGTGTGCCTTTAGTTTGCACTTTGCTAGCCAAATCGATCATACCGAACCATCTAACCGTGACTGTTTGGTGACCTGAACGTTGATTTATTGCTTCCGCATTCGTGCAGCATTTCTGCGCTTTGAAGCCGGCTCATCCTCCAGGATTGGCCAACGGTAGTGAGCTCCATGCTGAAACACGCTGGAGTCTCACTCTCATCTCTATTTCCTTCCTCATATCTGTCTAGGCCTGGGTAACCTGACAGTTTCTTAGCCAAAGTGCAGTCTTTATCTGTGCGGCACTTTTCCTGGATCGGGCTTGTGCTTTCATAATACATACATACATACCCGCATTTGTTTGCTTTGCTTTGCTCTAGTGATATCGTGAATTCCTGCATTACTGCACTGTCCGAGCGGAAGATGTCTGCCGGCTTTCTGTTTTTGACCGTTGCATAGGATTGCTCGCATTCGGTGGCACCTTCGTGTTGCTAATATAAAGGTCTGCAAACGGGTCTTTGAATCAAGAGATCGTGGACTAAGAGAAATATAGATGATTGCTTGGGTGCGATGTTTGGAATACGTTTTGAGAATGCTGTTTACCATGCCTTGCCTTATTCACGGATGTGGGGAAACGACCTGGTGTTTGATGAGGAAGCCCACCGTAGCGCTGGCTCAGTGAAACGTATTCTCCATTTAGTAGTTGGTTGATTGTCATATTTTTATTCTATATTGTTGTTGGCCTCCTTCGGTCGATGTCGACCACGGATTTACATCACAGTCGCATGAATTTTCATGTTCCACTGCTTTTTGAATGAATAATCAGTCCGATTCGGAGGAACAATCTCTCTCACGGCGCCATTAGCGGTATCTGCTCCTCCCCAGCTTGCAGACGACGCTTTACACAATGCCTCCAATGTGAACGGTCAAGAGCAAGTTCTTCCCAACTCGCCGGGTCGATGCCAAGAGCTTTCATATCTCTTTTGCAAACGTCTTTGTACCGCAAGTGCGGTCTGCCCGATGGTCGACTTCCTAGTTGCAACTCACCCTAGAGTAGATCTTTCGGAATACGACCATTTTCCATTCTGTAGAGACATGAGCAAGGCCATGAAGGAAACAAAATCAAATCAATTTTTACACCTTTTATATTCCGCTTACCCACTTTCTTTCTTTCTTTCCGCATCTGCTTATCTGCCATTCCTGCTTTTTGTTGCTTGGCGCTTGGCTTAAGACATATGCTCCATGATAATGATGATGAGTATAGAATGTTGTAGCTCCTGGTGCAATTACGACACAGCCACTTTCATCAGAAACACACCGTACGCGTGGCTCTTAAAATTTGGTTGTGTTTGCAGTGATGCTGTTCATTTAGAATGGCGATACCGTCATATTTCGCCAATCATGTTTATCACCCCTTCAAAGAATTCCATTTGTGAACTCGGTATACATACGCGGCCCCTATTCCTCGTTGCTGGTAAATTACATTCTTGTTGCTCTATCCGGTCAGCTTATCCAACAATGGCATACAAGCGCAACTTGTTTACCATTCTTCCTCTGTTTCAAGCGCATGCAGATCCTGATCTTACTGTCCCGACCTGATGAGTGCAAACAGCACGAAACCGGTCGTGGGGTGTGTGACGGAAAAGCATGCAAATGAGCTTTTTATTCATGGTCATGGGTTTTAAATCTAGTCTACATGAGTGTGGGTTCGTGTGATTGAACAGGATGGTCGTACCAACCTTACCCAACAGTGCTATACAAGCGCAACTTGTTTACCATTCTTCCATTGTTTTAAGCGCATGTGGATCCTGATCCTACTGTCCCGACCTGATGAGTGCAAACAGCACGAAACCGGTCGTGGGGTGTGTGATCGAGATGCATGCGTGCAAATCTTTCGTTTCGTACCGTTTGACTATGCTTTTCTTCATTCCCGTGTAATAATTGCCACTCCTCCAATCATCTTCACTGAGATAAACTAACATCCGTTTGAGGACAGAAAACATGTGAATGTTGCTTGCATTGATTTGTGTATCCTGGCACCCGAGGCATCACACATCAAGATAAGTAGCATGATCATCAACTTGTCCCCAGTGTGCTTCATGGGTTTCGATTTGTCTCTGAATTTGTAGCTTTATCCTCGCCAGATTCCGTCGATCAACCCCGCGTATTATTTCATAATTTACCACCCTTTAAGGTGGTATTTTCCGAGGGTATTTTCTTCAAACAATGTGTTTTGAGTTTTTATCAGAAAATGATACTTTGATGTCTATTTTATCCGGTACCATAATTTATTTTGTCTAAAAATACTTATTTCTCTGAAAATAAAGGAGTTTTTAAAGGACTGGTTTGAAAGATTTTTTCCTAAGTCGCCAGTTCGCCCGTAATACGCCGACTTTCAACCCGTGGTTACGGGCAGTTTCGCTATGAAACACCCGCCATGTTGTATACCGATTGAAAGGTCAAGAAACGAGCTAGAATGTAACCTATTTCCCACGTGGAAAAGTTCATTCACAAAGACACAATTGGCTCGAAAAGGGAGAGCATTTTTCATGCGGAAACGCGTTCTCATTGGCCCACAGCTTCGGCGTCAAACTTAAAACTCATTTTTCTCAAATGTTGATTTTCAGTCGCGGTATGCATTTTGCTTTCGCCATTGTTTGTAGTAAACGTTGAGATAACAAGATGAAAATAAGCATGTGTATGTAAAACTTGCCAAGGAGTGTAATAAAAGCATTTTAAACAGTGTATCTTTCTTAGTTTTTGATCTATTTTGGTTGTAAGTGCGCTTTTTCTTAAGCAAACCTTTTATGAATATTCTTCTCGCATGCATAACTACCCAGCACGGTTGACTTATGTCTTTTGCATCTTATTGCACCCTATACACTCCGAAAATTATGTAAAAACACTTGCATTCATTCTAAACCTTTTTCCTTGCTCACACTAAGATGAGCAAAATGAGTGTTTTTTTCGAAAAATACTTACCAAACCTTTGTTTTACAAGGAGATCAGATGAAATTTGAAACAGTAATACACCTTTATATAAACAAACAGCACACCAAATTTCAAATAATTCCATTGAATACTTTTTGAGATACAAAATTAAACGTAACATCATCATTTTTCCATGCCGCTAGCCACCTTAAGCGTTATATCCGTTTTGTTTTTTCGCTGATCCACACCACACAAACTCCCCATTTGTTTTTCAGATGTGCATGTTTGATCGCGCCGGACTCACGGTATTCGATCCGCAGAGTAAAACGGTCCACTTCTTACCGGTGCACTGGAACTATTCCTCACTGCAACAGAACGCATGCACGCCACCCATGCTCAGCACTTCAGGCGGCGCAGCCGCCATCGACCCCACTGGTCCTCGAATTTACAGCTTCGGAGGTTTCTCACTCTTGGGAGGGTTCCATACCAACACCTTGACCTGCATCACACTTCCGAAATCCACAAACTTTCGCACAACTCCCTCCACCGAGATTCATGTTCAATTGAAACCCGCATGCTGTCACGCCTCGGTACTCAGTGGTCACGGCACCTGCAGCTATTTGTTCTCATTGAATACCGACACAATGGTTCCACAAACACTCTTGTACATGACCCTGCGTTGCTTGCAGCATCAAAGTGAGTCGCGGGATGTGTGGCATAAACGAGACGTGCGACATCACGCCCTCCCTTCACCACGGGACAAAATGTCGATGGAATATTGGCGTGGATGTTTATATGTGTATGGAGGATACGGGCCCAACTTCACCCCACCGTCATACTGGCCCTCCGGGCTGTTGCAATGGCCGTTTCTGTGTAATCCAGACGGTACGAAAGAATGGTTTCCTTGTGAAGGAAGTAGTGGGTGGAATAATCAGCTGTTGATCTTCAACCTTGCTCGACGTAGGTGGAGTCTGGTGTGTGGACCACAAGATCGGGGTCAAAGGCCGTCAGCGCGAGCTGCGCATCAATCCACTTTGGTTCCTGAACGAGGGTGGATGCTTGTCTTTGGAGGTCGGGGGCCAGTTCACGATTCCCCCCATTCGGATTCCGGGCGTTTGAACGATCTGTTTTGTCTGGACTTGAATCTTCTCGAGTGGACTCGTGTGGTGACTCCCGCAGAGGTGCCATCCATCGCTCGTCCTTTATGGCCTCCGACTCGTTCGTGGATGGGGATGTCTTCCTCCCTGGGATTGAAATATCACCGAGGATCGGAATGTTTTTGTCAACTACACGAGAAGCGTTTCCCGGCTGACCCTTCGTTGGTCACGTGTTCGGTGGATGTACTCATTTCGGGAGGTTATTCCAATTCCAGTGAACCGTTATCGGATGCGTATCTCCTTCGCGTGAGCAGTTGTCCCGAGCATCATCAATTCGAAGCCGCGGTGGTTGCCAGATGTGATGCGGATTCTAATCCCACAATTTCCAGTTACACACTCCCCCTTCCTGAGGTTATCGACGGATTCGCCTGCCCGTCAGAGCCTCCAACAGATGTTGCTTCGATCCTTAGGATTAACCGGAATGAGTCGGAGTTCACGGTTCTACACGAGACAGATTCTCACCCAGAAGGTTTGTGTTCAGAACAATCGTCAGTTCGACCTGCGTACATTGCGTACTTTTTAAACAATTACCTCTCAATGAGTTTATCCTCGGACGTGAGCGATATCTTACCCCGTGATTTTACCTCCTCACAACCCTTCTTTCACATCGCCTCCAAACATGCTGATTTGGTTTTGTTTTTACTCTGCCAATTTTGTGTCTACGATGTATGCCACCACGATGACGAGGAATTAGACACCCCCGAACCCGACCACATCTCAGGGGAATCGTTCAAGAATGATATTGTATCCGCGTGTGAGACACTTCTCCGTCTGATCGGTGCGGAGACTCAAACCTTATCCTTTCTCATCCGCGTCCTACTGCGTTTTATGCTTCCTTGGGAACCGATTGGAATGATGCTTCATGAAGGCGGTGCATGGTTTTCTCGCGAAAATCACACGTTATTGTTGAGTCAGCTAACGTCGGACTATGCAGCCACACCCCCTGAGAGGGTGATTGAGCTGAATCTGTCCAAACGTTCCCTGCTGGATAAAATAGCCCTCCTATTGCCGGTGGATAGAGTACACGTCCCTGCTCCTTTTCACAACCATGTTGTCGATCGCCACGGATTATTATCCTATCACGTCCAATACACGGTGATCTCGTTCTTGCTGTGGTGTGGAAAAGGACCTCTCACCTTGAACACGAGCGACGTGCAAATACCCAAGGTCGCGGTGACACAAACCTCGGTGGAATTGCGACACTCCGAGCCCTGTCCCCGTTTCTGGCATACGTTAACCGCCACACTGGACGGGTCGTCATTCTACGCGATTGGAGGCCTCACGAGGCAATCGGTCACCGCACCCATTGAACGACTTTGTCTGGCCAAACCGTTGGAGTTGTCGGTGTTGTGTTTGCGGTCAATTTCCACGTGGATTATTGAACATTGCCCGTCACGAGCTGCTAAGGTCAATCATCAATCAGAAACATGTACTGCTTCTCCCGGCTCCAGTACGCTCGTACTAGACATGCACTCGTGTTCGTGTGCACGATGCACTCGGCTGTTTGAATTGTTGGATTGCTCCACCATTCGCAAGCTTTCTCGATGGTTGAAGTGAACCGCTTCCGTAAATATTCTCTCACCCCACCCCATGCCTTTGTCTTTCTTGCAAAGTGTGAATTACAATGTTGTGATTGTCTGTGTTCCTCTTGTTTTGTCATTGGGGTAGTGGGGAGAACAAGGTGCGATGGGCATATGTGATCAAACTGGTTGGTTCCAGAGGTGGGGGGGCAGTGGGGATAAGCTCCCACTGTTTATAAAATGCTCCCATATGGCATGCGTGTCAAATAGCATATGACAACCAAGTCCAGCTTCTGGCCTGCTCCTACCAACAGGAGAAGTGAGTGACTGGTGCCTGAAAACCAGTTTGCTTCGGGCAGATGGGGGGGCTGTGAGGGCATTTCATCTAAGGGAAGGAAAACCCTGATTTAAACCTCCGCTGCCTTGTGGGATACCCGATCGCGGGAAAGGCTTCGGGAGAAAACGCTGAGGTTCACACCACCTCTTTCTGGCAACTCCCTGCTGCCTTGCAGGTCACACTTGGTTGTGCAAAGGCTAGAGAAGCTGACTAGAACAAACGCCGAGTGGTGCTGGGGACGCCGCTTTGTACCCAAATTCCCAAGACTCTTCATTGAAGCCGACTCATCCTCCAGGAGGAGATAGTCGCACGAAAGTAAAAGTAAAGTAAGTGGGAGAACAAGGTGCGATGGAGGTGGTTTCATGTATACGTGACCTTGAGAATGGAGTGGGTCATCAGGTGTCTGATCCCCACAAATGATCGGAACAACGTGTAACTTAAAAACAGCGGTTTCTCACCCTTGTCATCCACAAATCAGGGACTAGAGTGTCTTCGGTTCGAATCTCACCACAGCTGCACGTTTCGGAAATCTATTTTTTCGCTAATTCCTCGCTCTTTTTATTCCTTATTGGGCCGCTGGCGCTGATATGGCTAGTGCTTTTCTCAGGTGATATGCTCCCACCCCCAAGGATAGAGTAATGTGATGTGAAAGCACATGCCTGATCCAGGTAAAGTGCCGCACAGTCAGAGACTGCAAGTGGGCTGAGATACTGTCAGCTTGCCCAGGCCTTTACAGATATGACAAAAGAAATAGAAAAGATGTGCTCAACCCAGCTTTCTAATTTGACGGATCCTTTGATGGATTATTGAACCACACTCAAACGGTGATGGCTTACTATTTGGATATCGTCTTTTTTTACCCGTGTATCATACCCCATGTTGTTTCGTACTTTGCCACGTGACGACGGCTATTTGCACAGTTTTCGGGCTTGAGATCTGACGGATTCCACAAATATTGGTATCACCACGCCTGTTTAATCACAGAATCTTTTAATCGAAATATCAACTATCAAATTGAACGAAATAATCGTCTAGATAGCCCAACTCTCTCTCTCTTTCAAACATACATAAGGAAACAAGGTTCGGATGCGAATGTTACTGGATAGAGTAATATAGATCATGTCAGTCATTTTCCAATCTATTATTGGAACTCATTTTACACCTGGGCACAATTTCCGAAATGTGTAGCCGCTGTCGGATTCGAACTGGGTCCCTCTGATTGGTTGTCACGTGCTTCCTACCACGGATTCATCGTATCCAGGCGCAATGTTGGTGCCGTCAATCTTGGCAGAAATAACTTTAAAGTGGAAAATCCCACCCGCTCAATAGTTTGTGCCCAAGGCATCTGGGGGTCTTCAACGGACCCTATGAGCCTGGAAAATACCCCTTGTATCGATGGGTTTCATGGACAGAGAAGCGAATAGGTAGCCGTATTCATGTACACGAATTTTCAGCCAATAAATTAATTTTCACCAGAAAATTAATGCGTTGATAGCTACACAGCGTATAAAAGTGTAAACTCAGGCGCACTAGGATCGGAGCGTACGTAAAGTTAAGTGCAGAGAAAGTCAGCCAGCTTTTTCAACGCCTTGATTCGCTGTTTCTTTAAGTTGGAGAATATGTTGTTTATATTTGGGACTACACATCCGTGCCAAGCCCATCGAACTATTCACAAAGTTGATCACGACGATCCATAATGAAAGCACTGGAATCGGGTTTCGCTCTTATTTGAGCTCATCAGCAGTGCATATCCTCCGCCTCGGGTGGGACTCGAACCCCCAACCATCACAATTGTAGTCCCATGCCTTAACGACCTGGGCTACCGTACACCGTTTGACCGATCGCAATTAAGCGTTTATGAACTGTTCTCCAGACTGACACATTTGAGTAGCTTTGTTTGCCTGTTCGCCGTGTTTCTCTTTGATGCACTGCGGTTCGTTACATGAACATTATTGATACAAATTTGACACTGGAATAACAATATCAGCACGACAGCTTCCTCATGACTATCGTTGGCGTGCATCTTGACTCGTCACTCCACATTTAGGCTAGTTTCGTCTGTTTTCATTCATCTGCTCGCAGAATGAATATTCGTGTGACTTAGTGTTGAGGGGGATGGTAATTTTGTCAGGTCATATCCCGTTTCCGTCAACGGGACGTCACTTGCTTGCGTTTCTTGTACAGCTTTCGATTGCTTTCCGATTCATCCCTGAGGTCAACCTTTCCCACGTTCACCCCGAATTGTACTTTTGTGCGACTATCTCCACCTGGTGGATGAGTCGGCTTCAATGTAGATTCTTGGGAATTTCGGTACAAAGCGGGGTTCCCAGCACCAATCGGCGTTTGTTGGAGTCAGCTTCTCTAGCCTTTGAACAACCACGTGCGATCTGCAAGGCAGCAGGGAGTTGCCAGAAATAGGTGGTTTGCACCAACTAACCGTCTACGAGACTGCTCCAGATTTTTCCTCAGGGTTTTCTCTCGGAGCCTTTCCCGCGATCGGGTATCCCGCAAGGCAGCGGAGGATAAAAATCAGGGTTTTCCTTCCCTTAGATAAAATGCCTGAGGCAAACTGGTTTTCAGGCGCCAGTCACTCGCTTTCATCTCTTCTCCTGTTGGTAGAAGCAGTTCCTACAAGCCACTCGTGCAGGCCAGAAGCTGGACTTGTTTGTGAGAGGCTATTTGAGACGCGCGCCATATGGGAGCATTTTATACACAGTGGGGCTTAGCCCCACTGCCATCCCGGCTATGACAACCTTTTGGTACCCTAATCGTACCACACTAGAGCACGGTATATGGTCAAGACGTTTATTGAACAAACACGATGTCATTCTCATGGTTTCCCTTAGTGCATACAAACAGCAGGTAACCGGTTTTGATACACTTATCACGGGAAAGTAAGCCGCTACGGTTAAATTGCTTTGTGTTTTACGCTTGCCAAATACGCGTTGTAGAACAATACCATGATCATGTTTGGCGTTAAATGTTCACTGAGCTGGTATGACAACATCTGCATCTCGCAATCGTTACGCCTCCTCGTTTCTTACGTTTGCCGTTGGGCTTTCCGCGTCATTGGTTGTTCACAAGGTCACGTAGGTAGATAAATGTCTCCCAATTGTACGTTTTGATTTATTACCAGTGATATCATGTGCCACGGTATTCTTATCTGGCGTATGCCTCCTTTGACAACTACCTTGGCTTTTAGTTCAATTGAATTAAACGTTCGTTGTCGGTGTGAATTGATAACAGGTTTTCGTTGTCAGGCCTCTCCACTGTCAATGCCCAATCTGCTTCCTGTATTTCCCTCATAATTCATCTCATATAACGCACAAGGGATTCTGTGGACGAGGTTTGTTTTGTCTTCCTATTACAAATTGACCAATTGGTTGATAGGCTCAAGGTCGATGTTTATCCCAGGTGATCTTAGAACTCGGACAGCGATTAATGAACCATTCTAAGTATGTGGCAGAGGTTTACTGACCGGCGCACTCTGTTCCTCCATAAGATGGCTACTCGAAGTAGCCGTCTTTGCTATTTTCTCAAAATACCTCCCCAGTGTTTCACGAGTATTGCACTGCATTTGCGCTCGATTGAACAGCATTCGTACACAGCTTTTTGTGGTGTACTTTATTCATGTGAAGCACAATCGAGCACCGTTGATTGGCTTAATCGATCTGCCGTCCACATAGCGTATTCGGAGTTTCTGATCAATCGGCAATGTGACAGCAACATGTTCAATTGGAATAAAAATATGCATCAATAAGAGAACTGCATATTGCGCTACCTGACCTTGAAAAAGAACCAATGACCGTCAAAGGATGGGATTGATCCACATATTAGTGACGCGACTATCACGATCATGATGGCGTCAATGCAAATATTCTTCATTGGCTGGCATCTTATTTTGAGGGTCGTACCCAATACACAGTCGCGAACGGCCAAACCTCCCGTGAAATAGCTATTCTCCGTGGTGTCCTTCAAGGTGCAATATTGTCCCCATTTCTATTTTCCCTTTATATTTCTGATCTTCCCTCTGACCTATCTGCACTTACCCTCAAATACGCTGATGACGTTGCCATTGCAGTAAATCAAAATCGTCGGATCGAGCAACATGCCTTAGGATCAATGGTAACGAACATTGGTCAATGGTCCTCCACAATTGGTTTATCATTGAATCCCTCTAAATGCAGCGAAATCGTATTTTCCAACATTATTGGACAGCGTCGTTTAGCGCTTCACCAAGAAATTCCTCGCGTTTCTCTTAACGGCTTGGTGTTCGACAGATGTTGCAGCTTTAAGTATCTTGGTGTTACAATATCTGAAAATCTTAGCTGGACTGAACATGTTACAAGGGTATTCACTAAAGTGCGCCAACTGTCGTTCTATGCACTACGTCTCCATTCTTTCTCCGTTCCACCAAATGTTATTCAACTTTTCGTTTTTTCTTGCATCATTCCTCACCTTCTTTTCGCATCTCCTGTGATTTTTCCCGGCTTCTTGGAAAAGGATTTTACGATGATCAGAAGATGCATTAAGCTCATCTCAAGCCTGAGTTGTGTTTCCGCTGATGACATTCGTGACACTATTGTCAATCGTCATTTTCGTGAATGCAGCAGATTATTCGCGAACATTTCTACTGATAGTTCACATCCATTGAACAAAAGCCTTGTTTCTTGCAGATCTCTTTCCTCCACCCGAAGCCAGTACGTTATTCCCTATTCAAGAACGAATAAATTTAGAAATTCTTTTATCCCATACTTGGCCCGATACATGGTACAGCAATCAAAAGCTGTTACAGAGTTGAAAGAACGCTTGACAATTTTCAAATGATGCCATGATGCCCCAGTTATTTTTCGAGTTAGTTATTCAAATTCCCCTATCATTTGTCTAGCCCATGGTAACCTGACACTTTTTTAGCCCAACTATTACTTTATTGTGTGGCACTTCATATATTTTATTTTATTTGCATTATGGATGCTATGAAGTTGGAGAAACGCTCACCATTTTTTTAATTCACGCTGAGATGTCCTGCTTTTTAATCCTTTTTTTATTCCCGTCACATTTGTCTATCACAGGTAACCTGACACTTCATTGGCCTATGTATTATTTCATTGTGCGCACGCTATACATATTTTTGTATTGGTATTATGTGGAGAAATTAATCTATTGCTGAAAATTCGTTAACACGAATAAAGTCATTCTT